>JAUJYZ010001215.1:0-22156 GCA_033675265.1 Actinostola sp. cb2023 | reverse complement strand
TTGTAATGAGCAAACTTTGTTCTAAAAAATCGTGTCTCCGATTTTTGATACGTTGCCTCGTTTAAAAATTATTTGATGATTTATGTGTAAATCGCTAAACACATTAATGAACTTTGACAGCAAATATCTCCTCGACAAAAGCGTTTATCGGAAATCGGAGACACGGTTTTTTAAAACAACGTGTGCTCCTTTTACAATGGCAATTTCCGTTTAAAAATCGATTGAATTAGCCATTACCTAAACGAGCAGGGGACTGGGAACGAGTTTATTAGAATTAATGCAATTACGAAATTAAGTTTATGACTTGAAACAACATGTTGAAATTAGTATCTGTGCAAAGTTTGATGTGATTTGAGCGAATTCTGTCAGCTTATAAACTTTTGAAATTGTGTTGTCCAGCCAAAATTTTACAGTGAATCAGTATGTTTGGCTGGACAAGGTCAAAAATTTAATTTACAGAGTTTGTATGTGAAAATAGACATCTTTGATGCCCTCTAGCATCGTCAATATTAAGCCGAAGTTCACCAAACTTTCCAGACTAGCTAAGTTTGATCTGCTTTCTCAGAAAATGATACTCAATTTTGCTAGTTTCTTATTGGATTAGTTTTACGGACTTGGTCCCAGTCCCCTGCTCGTTTAGGTAATGGCTAATTAAATTGCCGCGTGCAAAATTCTTTTTGAACAAGGCCGATCGAATTTTCTAAAATGTGCAATAACAAAAAATATTTACAAAATAGGAAATAATCTCCAGCATATTTAGAATCTGCATTTATTCAGCGTTAAGAAAATGTATACTTTTATACATGTTGGACGAGTGGTTAGCGCGCTACGCGGCTTTCAGTGAACAGTGTCACGAAGGTCCCCTGGTACCTTAAGGTATCAGGGTACCCCAAAAAACCTTTCAAACCACCGGTTTTGATTTTTTTTGACAATCAAATCTAATTGAAAATTATCTATCATCTCCAAAAAACAGAATCTAAAAAAAAATTTTCCTAAAAAGTTAGAATCAAAAAACGGATTATAAATGTATTTTGGTTTCATTTGATGTAAAAAGATGTTGACAAGCAAGCTGTCAACAGCACTCACGCAACAGACTTTCCACAAAGATTTATATGCGAAGAAAGTATCCAAAAATCGTAACTGCTCACTCAAAACATCCTTCAATAACGATGACAAACCACTCACGGTCAAAATGCTCGTATTTTCCGCCAGCAGTAACTTTGTTTTCCTGCCACGTTGTGTTACGTACTGTAAGGCGATCTTCTTTTGAATGCCATTCATATGTCATCAGGTATTGGATCACATATTTGTGGTGGATTATGGACGCTTGTGTAAACAAAGGCGCCACTTGACTTGAAAACTCTTTTGCCTTTATTTCGGAAACAAAATAGTCATGAATCAAGCGCTTGAGGGGTCAAAGGGATTTTATCCGATTTAGCTGAAATTTTGTAGACAATTTGTCAAATAAATATTCTTCAAAATGTGTCTCCGAATTTTAATATTCAATTTCCTTCGAAAGTTAAAACTTGTTTTGTAAAGTGTTTTGCAGTTTTGCAGAGCTCGAAGTTTAGGACCGTATAAAAACGCAACGGGTTAATTTATCGATAAACGGAGACACTTTTTTGTAAGCTATATCTCATGAGCTTATAAAGGTATTAGTCGAGGATTTCCGGTGGTGCCGAAACGATATGGAGTGTGACCCCCCAATGGAAAATCCTGGCTACGCCCCCCTGGCCGGCCTGGACTACAAGACCGATCAGCTGGTTCAACAAGTTATCAGGGAAAAGCTTTGTAATTGTACCGTCCTTACCATAGCACATCGACTGAACACCATCAAGGACTACCATAGGGTAGTGGTACTTAACCGCGGTCACGTGGTAGAATACGATAGTCCAACTAAGGGTTATTTAGATTTGAATAAATGTGTTTTTGTTTGTCTGATTCTCTATAAATTCATTAAAATGAGAATGAATTGAGACAAAATGTTCAGCCATTTTATAAACACACATGCAAATTAATCTCGACCGGGAAAGCCAAGCAAGTGTTTTTTTTCTCGCTCTCTGATTGGCTGGAGATTCCAATTCTCGATGCTGATTGGTTATATGTTTTACATGTGAAAAGCGCTGTACATACGCGATTGGACGTATCTCCTTATAACACGTGTGAACAGCCGTTACAGCTAAAGGATGGAACAATGTTCAATTAATTTGAGTAGATTTCTTTTCATTTCGACTAGCCAGGGGCGGACCCAGGTTTTTGTCAAACAGGGGGTTGTGTTGCGGCCGTTGTGTTGTGTGAGCGGCAAAGCCGGAAACATCTAGGGGGGTGTGGGGGCTAGCCCCCCCAGAAAATTTTGAAATCTACAAGCTCTAAAATGAAATTTTTAGAGATCTGGAGTTGTTTTATTAACACAACAAAACTCAATTTTCAGTAAAATTTTGAGTTTATTGGACATCCAACAAAGATGCTTGGAAGAGTCTTCTTGGGTGAGCTTACAAGTATGAAGGCTTCACATACGTTTTTGACGCTAAAAACGGCAGGTTCTTTCTGTTATCAGTCAAACCGGCCTCGAAGTCGAACGGTCGTGTAAACAGTATGAATGAACGATATTATTCTTACGAGGGAGAGAGCTGAAAGTGCAAGAGAGACCTACGGACAGACATATCTATACAAGCGGTATTAAAAAAATATCCATAGGGGGGGTTGCAACCCCCAGAACCCTCCCCCTGTATCCGCCCCTGCTAGCGTAAATCCTCTATTAACCCCCCTCCTTCCAATAAGCCCTCCTTTTTGAAGCACGATTTTTATTTCATCCCCTCCCTCTTTTAAGTCCCCATCCTCCTATTCCCAAAGATAGCATAGTACGTAATGTGATTATATACCGTACTGTAATGACATACAACAGTCCGATACAGTACGGTATGTACATGTACAATATCTCTAAAAGTTCTTACAGTATTCACTTACCATGTACAATATTTATGTTACAACAAAGTTATTTATTAAAGTACCCGTCACCATAATTGGTATGACCTACATCTCCGGTTTTCCGCGAAATTTAATAAGCCCCCTCCTTCTATTAAGCCCCCTCCCTCCAATAAGCCCCTTCCCTCCATTAAGCCCCCTCCCTCTATTAAGCCCCCTCCCTCCATTTATCCCCCTCCCTCCATTAAGCCCCCTCCCTCCATTAAGCCCCCTCCCTCTATTAAGCCCCCTCCCTCCATTAAGCCCCCTCCCTCTATTAAGCCCCCTCCCTCCATTAAGCCCCTTCCCTCTATTAAGCCCCCTCCGTCCATTAAGCTCCCTCCCTCAATTAAGCCCCTTCCCTCTATTAAGCCCCCTCCCTCTATTAAGCCCCCTCCATCCATTAAGCCCCCTCCATCCATTAAGCCCCCTCCGTCCATTAAGCTCCCTCCCTCTGTTAAGCCCCCTCCCTCCATTAAGCCTCCTCCCTCTATTAAGCCCTCTCCCTCCATTAAGCCCCCACCCTCTATTAAGCCCCCTCCATCCATTAAGCTCCCTCCCTCTATTAAGCCCCTACCCTCTATTAAGCCCCCTCCCTCTATTAAGCCCCCTCCATCCATTAAGTCCACTCCATCCATTAAGCCCCCTCCCTCTATTAAGCCCCCTCCCTCCATTTATCCCCCTCCCTCCATTAAGCCCCTTCCTCTATTAAGCCTCCTTCGTCCATTAAGCCTCCTCCCTCTATTAAGCCCCCTCCCTCCATTAAGCCCTCTCCCTCCATTAAGCCCCCTCCCTCTATTAAGCCCCCTCCCTCCATTAAGCCCCCTCCCTCTATTAAGCCCCCTCCCTCCATTAAGCCCCTTCCCTCTATTAAGCCCCCTCCGTCCATTAAGCTCCCTCCCTCAATTAAGCCCCTTCCCTCTATTAAGCCCCCTCACTCTATTAAGCCCCCTCATCCATTAAGCCCCCTCCATCCATTAAGCCCCCTCCGTCCATTAAGCTCCCTCCCTCTGTTAAGCCCCCTCCCTCCATTAAGCCTCCTCCCTCTATTAAGCCCTCTCCCTCCATTAAGCCCCCACCCTCTATAAGCCCCCTCCCTCCATTTATCCCCCTCCCTCCATTAAGCCCCTTCCTCTATTAAGCCTCCTTCGTCCATTAAGCCTCCTCCCTCTATTAAGCCCCCTCCCTCCATTAAGCCCTCTCCCTCCATTAAGCCCCCTACCTCCATTAAAAGCCCCCTCCATCCATTAAGCCCCCTCCCTCTATTAAGCTCCCTCCCTCCATTAAGCCCCCACCCTCTATTAAGCCCCCTCCCTCTATTAAGCCCCCTCCCTCCATTAAGCCCCTTCCCTCTATTAAGCCCCCTCCGTCCATTAAGCTCTTTCCCTCAATTAAGCCCCTTCCCTCTATTAAGCCCCCTCCCTCTATTAAGCCCCCTCCATCCATTAAGCCCCCTCCATCCATTAAGCCCCCTCCGTCCATTAAGCTCCCTCCCTCTGTTAAGCCCCCTCCCTCCATTAAGCCTCCTCCCTCTATTAAGCCCTCTCCCTCCATTAAGCCCCCACCCTCTATTAAGCCCCCTCCATCCATTAAGCCCCCTACCTCTATTAAGCCCCCTCCATCCATTAAGCTCCCTCCCTCTGTTAAGCCCCTACCCTCTGTTAAGCCCCTACCCTCTATTAAGCCCCATCCCTCTATTAAGCCCCCTCCATCCATTAAGCCCACTCCATCCATTAAGCCCCCTCCCTCTATTAAGCCCCCTCCCTCCATTTATCCCCCTCCCTCCATTAAGCCCCTTCCTCTATTAAGCCTCCTTCGTCCATTAAGCCTCCTCCCTCTATTAAGCCCCCTCCCTCCATTAAGTCCTCTCCCTCCATTAAGCCCCCTACCTCCATTAAAAGCCCCCTCCATCCATTAAGCCTCCTCCCTCTATTAAGCTCCCTCCCTCCATTAAGCCCCCACCCTCTATTAAGCCCCCTCCCTCCATTAAGCCCCCTCCCTCCATTAAGCCCCCTCCCTCTGTTAAGCCCCCTCCCTCCATTAAGCCTCCTTCCTCTATTAAGCCCTCTCCCTCCATTAAGCCCCCACCCTCTATTAAGCCCCCCTCCATCCATTAAGCCCCCTCCCTCTATTAAGCCCCCTCCATCCATTAAACTCCCTCCCTCTATTAAGCCCCTACCCTCTATTAAGCCCCCTCCCTCTATTAAGCTCCCTCCCTCCATTAAGCCCCCACCCTCTATTAAGCCCCCTCCCTCCATTAATCCCCCTCCCTCCATTAAGCCCCCTCCCTCTGTTAAGCCCCCTCCCTCCATTAAGCCTCCTCCCTCTATTAAGCCCTCTCCCTCCATTAAGCCCCCACCCTCTATTAAGCCCCCTCCATCCATTAAGCCCCCTCCCTCTATTAAGCCCCCTCCATCCATTAAACTCCCTCCCTCTATTAAGCCCCTACTCTCTATTAAGCCCCCTCCCTCTATTAAGCCCCCTCCATCCATTAAGCCCCATTTCTCTATTAAGCCCCCTCCCTCCATTTAGAGCCCCCTCCCTCCATTAAGCCCCCTCCCTTTATTATGCCCCCTCCGTCCATTAAGCCTCCTCCCTCTATTAAGCCCCCTCCCTCCATTAAGCCCCCTCCCTCTATTAAGCCCCCTCCCTCTATTAAGCCCCCTCCCTCTACTAAGCCCCCTCCCTCCATTAAGCTCCCTCCCTCTATTAAGCCCCCTACCTCTATTAAGCTCCCTCCCTCCATTAATCCCCCTCCCTCCATTAAGCCCCCTCCCTCTATTAAGCCCCCGCCCAAAAGTGCTTGAAATAAATAAGCACCCCGGGGGTCTTAATAGATGATTTACGGTATGTCAACTTATCATATTTTGTAGGTATGTAACTCTATAATGTGCATGCGTGACTCATAGCTCAGCCCTTCGATTTGAATTTACATTCTCTTCTCAAGTCAAGTGGAAACGAAGCAAGAGTCATGGATCAGCATACAAATCCTAAAGATAAAGCAAGTGTTCTATCCTTGATATTTCTATCTTGGATGAACAGTCTTATAAAACTTGGCAGTCAACGACCACTCGATCAAGACGACCTGTTTCAATTATCAGATGAGGACAAAACAGAATTCATTGTTGAAGACTTTGAAGAAGTATGGCAACAAGAAATCGAATGTGCACAAAAGCATGGAAAACAACCACGACTGTGGAAAGCAATGGCTAGATTCATTCCTTGGACTGATTACATTTGGTTGATCACTTTGCAGATTTTAGAATCCTTGTCGAGTTATTCTTCTCCTCTACTATTGTGGTTCTATCTGAAATGCGCTCTCGAAGGATCTCCCCAAAACACTCTCTATTTACTGGGTGCAGCAGGGGGAATTGGAGTGACGAGTTTAATCTGTGCGTTTTCTTTTCATCACAACACGCTAAGAGCTCTATTTGTTAGTATGCGACTGAAGATAGCATGTATTGGAATGATATACAAGAAGGTAAGACATAGCCGATAGGAAATGTGTTTGTAAACAAGGCTTAGATAAATAATATATTGGAATCACCGGACAGTCTTCGCCTGCGTCACATCCGGACTTTTCTCTCGTCCGGATGTGACGCAGGCTAGCCAGTCTATGTTGTAGAATTTCTATTCAAATTCATTCGGTTAGTTGTCGTAACGCTTCGTAGATTCGCCTTCGTGGCTCAGTGGTTTGACTGATGAATGCTTCATAGTTGAAGCTGCAGTACTTATTCAAGGCTGTATCTACAATGGGCGTCAAAAGTAGTTGAGACACTTTTTCATGTGGTTCAAAAAACGTGTGTTTTTCTTACAAGTTATTATGGGTGCGAATACAGCTATTTCAAAAAAGGTTGGTGAAGGTTTTGTTGCATGTCGCAAATGCACTATGGGCGATGTGAATGGAGTCAGCGAAAGGTCACAACAATATGAACTCTGGGAATTATCCCAAACTTTGTCTTCGCAATATGGAACCAGCATATTTTCTTCTGTATGTGCATGCTGACATTATTTATATATGATCCACAATACATTTCGGACTTGGTATGCAACATGCAACATGCAACATGCAAGACGCAACAAAACCTTCACCAACCTTTTTTGAAATAGCTGTATAAACCCCCCCCCCCCCCCCCCTTCCATTATACAATGTTGTTTAGAGCAATAATGCGTTTAATTGGGTGACATGTAAGGCATGATTCAGCTTCAACATTGAAAGGGGAAGAGGGGTTTTTCAAGATATTTCGTCGAACATTTACAAACTATAATGTATTGCAACTGAGTTTCAGCATGTACGGAATTGCACAAAATGAAAAGTGTCTCAACAATTATGACGTCCATTGTAGATACCTTGAATACGCAATGAACCGAATTCAATTCATCAGCTATTCTAATTAACCGAATTATTCGCCGAAGGCGAAGTGATTATCGATCATAATCACTGAGCCTGCGAGGTGAATAATTGTTTTAGTATAATTTTAGACTTGGATATCAGAGAAAAGACGAAATTCAGGATTAAAAAAAACACGTTTTATTGGTGCTTTCGTGTTGGCGATTTTACTTCCGCTCTCGACCAATCACAGCGCCCGAAACTCTATATTTACTGTCTAAAACTAGACTACCTAACAGCAGTGAATGCTGACGGTGAATGCATTGTTTATACTAGTAGTTGTGGATAAGAGTTGGTGCCGGAGAGCTTAGAGTGATTCCAATAAACCTGAACACTACTAATTAGCTGTCAGTGTATATTAGACGCAAAGTAACAAAAGACAACAAAAGAGTGAGTGTCTAGCCAGTTATGAAATGTTTTGTTTTATCAAAAGTGACAAGTATGCAAATTATTAGGCGAGTCTACCTTTCTATGTTTTGAATAGTATTTGTCTATTTGAAAAAGTGGATAGCTTATGAATAACTAATATATTACTTCTAATTACTCGGCGTGGACTGCCTGTGGCAGACGCCGAGTTTTAAAATAGGCTTTTTAGTGTTAGAAGTGTCCATTCCATCCCGGCTACAGGAAGCCCAGGAAGAGCGTTCGAAAAAAAATCGATTTCCTGCATGGTCCGTTAGCGGAGTAAACGACCTGAAAGCAGGTCAGAATACTGATAGGTTGCCATTCTATTACATATCAAAAGCTCTTGATTGAGCGAATCGAGAAAGTATTTTATTTTCGGCTGAAACCAAGTGATCGATTGTTGCCTTGTGAGCACTCAAAACATATCGATCCCAAAACACACTAAATAGACCTCTTATCCTAAATTAAACACCTCACAGCACTCAAACACCTACTAATCTTTATATCTTGAGTATCATTAGGAGTTCGATATTCTTAAAACTCATTCCTGAAGCGAAAATCGAACTGCAGTCAGTACAAAATACAATTGAGCGTACCACAGGAAGCCCAACGCTTAAAAATTAACGGCCCAAAACAATTTTGCCCAAAACTATTAGACAAAAACAGAGGATGTGGGCTAGAGATTGCCTGGAGTTCCAGCTGATCATCCTACACGCCGAGTTAACGCTCTATGAGCGTCTAGTTGAGACTTCAATGCGAATATTCACACGTGAAACTGACACACGGTCAGCCGGCACTAATCAGCTCAAATACGGTGATCTTCAACTACACAATTCCCACGAAAAGCACAAGATACGGTATCTGATGGGCTTACGAGTCAGGATATACCGGCTAAAGAAACATACACATGTACAAATTAATTAGGGACACATATTTTGGGCACGACATCGCAAAAACAACTCACTTCAGGCTATAGCGTATGTAGGAGTTGGTGTGAAAAGCATGATGGTTCTTGAGAATTGCATGATGGTTCTTGGAAACTGCATGCCGGGTAAAAATCGAGATTTTTTCTGCCTATGTGAATGAATTAGAATTGCTTCCTTGCTCGCTCGCTCAGGCTCGCTCGCTGCGTCAGCAATTATACAGTATATACCAACTCGCCAATCTCCTAAGAACACGCGCTCTGATTGCTTTAAAAAGTCGGGCTATGTGTTATCCACGTTGCTTTATTTCACAGAAATACCAGTTGGAATAAGAAAGTATTTAAACGTGGAAAGATTTGATATTCAGTAGTGAAAATAATAATAATCAACCGGTTTTGATAATATTCAATTCATAAAGCTTATTCCACTCGTGCGTCATTTTACCAGCATATTAGGGCAAGAGGCCACGCAAAATATCCCAGCGTCTTACACAGTAGCTCGCGCGCGCACGATAAACATAGAAAAAATGGCTCAAAAACTTCAGGAAACAAAGCAACAAAATCAATTGTGGAATAATAAACCCATTATTTGATGGTTTGACAGATAATACTTGCGGATAATTTTATTCATTGCTAGCTTATGCTCGCTCTACGGGCTCAGAAAAATACCACGCAACTCGTCACGGCGGGCGTAAATGGCCCTAAAATCGGTCATTTGAAATTTTTGGAAAATCGCAAAATTGACATTATTTTGTTCTACTCGTGATAACTAACCTAAAATCGAAAACCGTTTTGAAATTGGACGAAGACAACCAGAGTTATGAATATTTTTTCCCTGATTACTGCACAGGCAGCCCAACCATTGCTTTTGAGGCTACTAAATAATTCAATAAAATGATATTTGCGTCTTTTTTTGATGGGTTCCCTGTGGTAAAGCGCGCGCGCGCAATACATATGTTGAGTTCCCTGTGCTGAGTAATGTCCTAAGTTGGGCTTCCTGCGTGCGTCCTGCGGGATGCGCCCGCAGCAAATGTGTATATTTACACAAGGTATGAAACTAGGTCACGTGACAAATACGTTTTTGCCCCTAATATTTGTCAATATGACTTGATAATTCAATTTTTCTTCGAATAACTCAACTTTACCGTATTCTCTAAACACTTCGTAAGTTTCACTCGTCTAACTTCACCGTACGCTGAGCAAATTAATTTTGACATTTTGCGTCTCATGGACCGATGTGCGGTGCATGCAGCTTGCAGCTGGCGCACTTCCATCAAAGTGGCGGGCGCGTCTACCAACTGACTCAAGGTACTTAAGGCCTGGTTCAAGCCTTAAATAGCAGAAAAACGAAAAAAATTATAATGTCTAATCATTTTGACTAAACATCACAAAACTTGGCACAGCTTGAGAGTTTTATATCCTCTACTCATTTGAGTGAATGAAATCCAAAACAGCGTATCACGTGGTTAACCACGTGACAAGAGGAAAGTGAAAGCAAATAGTTGTGTATAATCACGTTTATGATCATCTATTAACCCTCGTTTAGAAAACCTGTCTCCCGCTTTTTGCAAGGAGAATATTTCGGAAAAGAGGTCACGTGACCATTTCATCAGATTATATTTCTGTAGTTTTCTCTTAAACTATATATAATTCCGAGGTTTTCTAAACGCTATCTTGTTTAACTGGTTATCCTTAACGCTATTACGTAAAAGGTATTTCATTGTGAATTGAATTCGCGACCGCATTTAAGAAAAACTATATTTTCCTCCATAAGGTCACGTGACCACATGACATCACAATTGTTAGATCCAAATTGTCTCAAATCTTGTATATAACCTTATGCCTAAATATGAGTTCCTAAGTAAATTAGAGCAGCGAGTTATTACAAGAAATGTGATTTTCCAAGTTGCCTTTTTGAACCAGGCAGTACCTTGAGGAGTTTACGCGGGAAACTTCAAAAAAGACTATGTTTTCCGGCAAAGAATACCCGCGGAGAACTTTCGTATAAACAAAACACCGAAAGTTAAGAAAATTGCTTCAAAGTTAAGGTAAGTTTTATATTTTCTTACTTTCGGCTTGTTTAAATTAATGATTTACAACTCGTGTCCATTTTATCAAATATGCAGAGAGGTAGCACAAACGAGAACGAGAAGAACTCCCTTAGTCCAAGAACTACCGTTCAAAAAGTACAGTATCAGCTAATATATTGTGTGTATTGTTATTTGATTTAAGCTTATACAAACATATAAAAAAATTTTTTTCAAATTAACTGATAGTAACTAATAGTAAACTGCAGAACTGTGAACTAGCATTATACTGATACATGTATATGGAATAAAATAATTTACCTAATAATTATTGTATGTTAATTTGAATTGATGTAATTTCAGATTGTTAAATTTACCCGTTCTCCCATCTCACAAATTTGCGAGTGCATGGGTCAACCACATGACACAGATAACAGTGCTCCACCCCTCCGCACCATGCAGCAACTGTTCTGGACACTGTCCTACTGCCTACATTGCCTTGCGGCAGCACATGGCATCACCCTGACAGTAGACCCCAGCATTGAGCCCCATGCCTGGCATGCCCTTTCCACCCCCTTTGGAAATGCCCACATTAATGAGAATGGAGATGCTCTCCTGGTTGCAGATGAATGGGACAAAATAATCAAGCAGCTGTATCAGAGCAAAGGTATATATTTATAAAATCCATGAATGGTTAATTATTAATTAATGGTTAATAATTAATGGTTAATAATTAATTAATTAATTATTAATAAATAAAAATATTATGCTACAATATTATAAGAGGCCATTTTATGTAAAAAGCAATAAGGGACCAGTCATTTTTTAAGTTAAATGTAGAGGTAGGAGATATAGGCAACACTGTACTATCTAAAAGACTGGGACCCTTAAAAATGTCAGTTACTCAAGGAAGTCCAGTATAAGTTATATTCCCTCCAGCTTAAATAATGACCAGTTATTAAAGGGCATTAATTTTTCCAACATAACAATAAATAAATTGTTGTTCCATTTTTATTTGCATATTTAGATATGTCACTTGAAAGCCTGGTAGAAAAATTCCAGATAGCCCTCCACAACCATTACATTGAAGGAGGAACCCCTCTTTACAATGTTACTGAAATGAGGGACTTCACAGAGAAACATGCACCCGGTCTCTTCAAACTTATTCTATGTTCTATTGCCCGGGAGGGAAATAGCATAACCAAGAACAGGCAAAGTTTACAAGACCAGAGGGTTGTTGCACTTCTCCACATAATTGCTTATTTCAGGTATGAAATAATGCTTGGCTATGATATTGTGACCCAACCCAGAAACATTCAAGGGCAGAAATACACACACATCTCGTCTAAAATATTCAATATTTTAAATCACATATCATGCATGTACATTGCAGCTGACAAGTACCTCTTACAAACAGCTTGCTCTACTTTGAAGGGGATGGGGAGGTGAACGAATGTACCTACACTGTATTTCAGAACCCCCATATCATGTTTTTTTAATTCAACAGATCCCAAAAGACCTCTGCCTTTCAAAAAGATTTGGGACTTTATCTCAACCATCATGGGACGTCAAGATCTGCCCTAAACAGTGGGCCACTTCTGGGGTTTAGTGCAGCTCCAAGAACCATAGACAGGCACAACAAACAACTGTTGGAGAACTACCCAAATCAGATGAATCAAGTAATTGAGGATGCTGAGAAGGTACAGTGTACATGTACAACCATTATAGTTTCACTTCTATTTTCAAAATTACAATATATAGTTGGTTGATGGCATTTTTGCACATAGCTGCAGATAATGAGAGTATGGTACTAATATAATGATGACATTTGAGAATTGATAAACAAGTATTTTCTTAATTTCATTTAGGCTGGAAAGTGCATGATATTACTATTGGACGATTTCCATGCTATTTATACCATACGCATGCCTGACAACTTAAAGTTATCAAGAGCCACACACATGGCCTCATCACTTCTTGACATTCATGATTCAATCACAGCTGTAAAAATTCCAAGCTCCAGAGACACAATACATAGTCAAGCCAGGTGTACCATTAAAGGTGAAGACAAACTTTGTCGTGGTGGAATAGTGAAAGGATATGTACATGAATTCTTCAAAGCCAAATTAACAAACCTCTACCATCAGTCATATCTCAGCACATTACCAGCTCACTGCAGAAAACTAAATGCAGCTGAAATACAGCAACAGATTAAGGAATTCAGGTACATGTTCTCAATAGTCTAGTCTAGACCTCTAATAATTTATCTAAACGGTGATAAAATAAGATGCAGTTGGCATAAATAATTGGCGTTACTGTGTCCAATAAAGTTGTTATTATTATTATTACATGTATTATTATTATTGTTATTATTGCTATCAATATAGTTATTAAAGGCCATTTTAGAGTTTTCCTCCAATCCATGCTACTAATAAAATGTCATACTTTATGTAACAATATTTGATTGCAATCCTGTTCTGTTTTACAGAGTCTATAGTGGACTAGCACACGAAGAGCTACAAACCCTGGAAAGCTGTAAGCTTATAGATGAATTTGAGGCCCCATTGAAAAGCATGGAAGATTACAAGCATGCCATCAATCATTCATTCAGCGAGGCTCCACATTTAAGAAATTATGTAAAAAACTTTGTTCTCCCTATGCCTGGTGACTGGCCTACATGGTTCTTCACTAAAAAAATAATTGCACAGATAAAAGAAAACAGTACATCAAAACATTTAGAATCCATAATTCCAGAGCAAGGGCCATTTCATGTCAGTTTAAATATAAATGAGGATGTTCTGCAAGATCACTTCAAACTATTTTCCATGCTATATAAATCAGCATTTGGGTCTAATCTTCCACTGAAGCCAAAGCCTTTCCGAGCAAATATGATACTGACTGCAACACTGTGTGGCTGGCTTTTAATAAGAGATAAAGTACTTGCTAAATTTGACTTGTGCAAAGACATTGAATACATTTATCTCATCAACCTACTGGAGGAAGTTTTACCACTGGCCTTTTACCATTATGACTATGTTTTCCGTTCTGGGAATGTGGAAGACTATACTAACATTATGTTTAGACTTGCCATTCTGTTTATTATTTTACAAAGGCATCACTACAACAGAGCAACTATTGCTATGCTAAGTGACCTTTTGCATCACAAAAATAACTTTCCTGCATACTACGCTTTTAAACAAAAATGGCTTAATGTAGTGTCCGAAAAGAAGGTGGAAATATGGCATTCTGTACTACGGTACCACATTTTAGCCCACTACACTGGAACCCAGATACGCAACATAGCACTGGCCCTGGCTGCATCATCCACTGCAAAAGCATTCTTTAGTGCTTTTGTTCGCCCATATCTGCGAGGGAACTCTCACAAAAATATGAAAAAAGTAGCTGGAAAAGTTGCCGAGGAACTGTTGGAGTTATTTAAGAAAGTTGCCAGCAATATTGGAAAATCTAAGGAGGCAAGTAAAGCAACAGCCATCTACAAAATGTGATCAGATCACAAAAAATCAACCACTGTGAAATTGAAATGAAAAGTGATAACATTGAGAGAAGATGAAAAGATCATTCTATTATCCTTTGATTGTAATTTGTAAAATCCTTTAACCCCTGGTCATTCTCTGAGTATGTCCTAACCAGTTTACTGATAAAATGAGATGTATATACAAATGAACTCAAAAATAATTGACCCTGTTAAATCTCTGAGTACATCACACCAATTATATTCTTAATTGCAGATTGCACAAGATGGTAACACAAGAGTCAATAGCAGCAAGCAACCGCAAAGTTCAATCTATACACCCTTGATGAAACTATTTCGTCAAAGGCTCTTCCACTGTCTTTCATGCAATTCAAAAACAGACAACCCCAAATACCTAATCCTGTAAAGAAGTGTGATCATAGTACCTGCCAAATTACAAGTGAAGAAGTGGTTAGACTAGTGTGTGGTCACACATATCATACAGTCTGCTTGAACTCAGGACCATGTCCCCATTGTACTGATCCTCTCCTACAAAAAATTAATGAACTGGCTGATGCTTTTAATACAAGTCTCCTCACACCCACTTGTTCTTCTAGTAGACCCTCAAATATCAGTACTGATAATCCTGATGATGACGTGCAAGAAGATATCACCATTAATGAATGACAGCCTGATTACTACGACAGTAATGAATGGCAGTTGCACGTAGATAGCCAGCTATCCGGTTTTACTGTCCCACAGCCCTCCAACAGTTCCACTTCACAACCACTGTCGCAGTCCACTGTCCCTCAAGTCCACCACCATTCTGGTCCTGTATCACAATCCTCTACAGCAGTTACCATTACTACACTACGCAATGCAGCTGGGAATTTCTTTCTTTTTCCATTCACAATGTCCCAGTCTACATTAAATGGAAGAATGGGTTCCAATGCATGCACATTTATTGCCATATATTTAGCTAAATTATATCATGGCCAATCTTCCCAGCTTGGACAGCCAGTCCAAATGTCTCCTTTATGGGTTGCCCTAATGCTGTCGTCAATCTTGAATGGTAATAAAGTACATGATGACTTGACACAAGGCCAACCAGTAAATTTCTCTGTTGAAGATGCTGTTGCAAATTTGCAACAAAGAATTGGACCAATTCATCTTGAGGATTCATTAGACTTGACATTCATTAATGAAAATCCAAATGTCCCACAGTCATCTGTTGCCTTTTTCCTTCAACGGCTTTCGAGAGAAGCAAAACTTTCAGCTGTAGTGATCATCAATGGTATGTCAATAACCTTAGTTGGCCATGGTGCTGAGATTGTCCTACTTGACAGCCACCTCCACAGACCAAATGGAGCATTGATTGCATCATCTAAATGGGACAAAACAGAGCAATTTTTAGGAAAAGTGAAAGCCAGCATTAGTCCACATATTAACATGTGCACACTTACATATGTCAGGTTTTAAGTCATGAGTAATTGAGTGAAGTGGTTATGAAACCACATAAAAAGACATTAAGAATTCGAAGCAAACATACAGAATCAGAATTAAGCTTACAGTGTGGCAGATTTTTTTTAGTACAAAATGTAAGACTTATTTATTTTCGGTTAAATTATCAAAAGTGTAAATTAAAAAATACAAACGACTGTAGTCAGTAGTGGTTAAGCTTAACTTCAGCTTATAATTAACTTATAACTTTAAACATGTAAGCTTACTGATGTAGTATTAAGATGGTGTATTAAACTTAAAGAATACCGTAGTTCATTCATCATGCAACTGGCTTCTATTTAGCTTATTATGTGTATTACTACCATTTGCAAGCAACCGTTTAGCGTGACATTTTTTGTCTGTTTTTACAAGTTTCAAACGTCTAGTTAGCTAATTAGGCGGCGACGTTTGGCGTGTGAAGTCTGAACTTTGAAGCGCAACATGTCAAAGTTTGACAAGTCCCGCCTATAGGTTTTGTAAACCAAAACACTGTTTATTGGGCGGGAAACTAGTTTCATGTTCAATATTGTGATGCGATGGCAGTCCAATTGAAAATTCTTTATGGAGGAGACAGATGCAAAGTACAAACTGTCGATAAGAAAGGGCTATATTATTTGTCTTTCGAAGACTTTGAAGCAGTTGTACGCAAAACCGTCGGCGGTTTTATGGCTGGAGCCGAAAGTAATGCACGAATACAGTACCGCGATGATGAAGGAACCTTCGTAACAATGAAAAACGATTTTGATTTGAAAGATGCAATAAGGTGCGTAGCACCTATACCAAATACAGAGGAAGTGTTCAGAATGTGTCTAAGAGTTATTGATGTAGAAACTCCAGTGGCTGCCCGCGAAAAGAGAACCGCTATCTGTGTGTCTGATCAAGATATCAACAGTCGAAAACGACTACACTTTGAATCCACCGAACTGACCGAATCAGTTGCATTATCTAAAGATCGAAATGACACTCCTAAGCCTCTTGAAAATGAGACAGAAGTTCTTACTCCTTTAGCAAGATACATTAAGAAAACAGAGACCAACCTAGAAGAAAAAGAAGTACAGATACAACAGTTAGTAGCGAAAGAGGAAAACATAAAACGCAGAATTGAAGAAGTAAAGTCTTTTGGCCATGGCAGCGTTTGTCACAATTGTCACTTGCGATTAGGACACACGTCGCGAAACTGTTCCTATGGGAAGTGCAGTTCTGTTTTTCATTGTGGCGAGGAGAAGTTTCATTCTGGAGAAGTTAATTTAAAACAGATGAAACAGGCCATTAACAAGTTAAAAAACGAGAAAGAGCAACTAGCAATGCAACTAGAGAACAAAAAAGCCGCTATTAAAAATGTCAAAGACTCGATCGTCAATCGTCTCGAGTCAGCGCTATTTGAAGTAGATCCAAGCTCTTATCAAGTAGCCGGATGTAAAAACTGGAGTCTTTTAAGGAAGCATGTATTCGCTTTGAAGAAATATTGTCAAGTAAGACTGCAAGGACGTATCCCACCAAAACATGAAATTATCAGTTGTCTTCAAGCTGCACTGTCCACGAGTGAAGATGTTTATACCCCGCTGAAACAGGCTAGACAACACAGAGATAATCCTGCGAAAGCTGGTTTAGAAAATTCATATGGCATCAGATTTCCTGTTTCGAAGAAGACTCACAGCCAGTTACCTACACCACTACTGAATCGCATTGAGCCGACATCTAAAGAAGAAGAGGATGAACAACTGAAACTCGCTCTCAGTGCTAGCGTCGTGCCGCGCACACCGTCGCCGCTAAATTTCAGCGCTTCTTCATGGACTTCTACGAGCACTTGTACTAGACCGGATTTTCAAGAACAGTCTGTGCAGGAGGACACCGAGGCGGCAAGTGCACTTATTTCACTTTCGAAAGTTAGTAAGTGAATTGTGGTGATGTGACACTGGTATTTGAGTTTTACTATAATATTAAACTGTGGACTGGTATTTGAGTTTTACTATAACAGTTAAACTGTGGATTCAAGGTAATAATATACACGTACCTTTTCAGTTTGGAAAATAATATATAGTGTGTTGAGTTCTCTAGTTTCGATCTAGTTTACAGTGTTACAAATGATCAGTTGAATCTTTATATTTTTACATACTTTATCTAGTAGACTAGCTATAACACAAGAGATTGTAACTTACACCCCATGTCGCTAAGGAAATAAATAAGACGTGTGTTTAAAAAAACCAACCATATCTTGATGAGTAATCGTTTCTATCGCTAGCATAGCGGCAAAACTAGTATTGTACGATGTCAAGTCTTTCAGTTCATAGTTCATCATTGTTTTTATCTTGTTAAAACATAACTCTATAGGGTTAAGATCTGGCGAATAAACTGGGGTATACAACAATTCTATTCCCATTTCTTGTAGAAATTCTTCCAGTATTTCTCCTCCTTCGTAGTGGTGCACTGCTAGGTTGTCCATGATCAAAATGTCTCCAATTTGCAAGGCTGGGCGCATTGTTTCAAAATTCATAGCATTGGAGGCTCTGCCAAAAAAATCTAAAAACTCAACAGTATTTGTTGCCCCATCAATGACATCGTAGTACTCAGGGCCGTTGAGAGAAACAATCATGTTTATAGTTGAGTTAGGAGACTCTGCCTTTCTTACGATTTCCACGCATCTTTCACCTATCGGTGCATGACCATATAAACGTGTTCCAACATCAGGAAGTTTCACGCCCGCCTCATCAAAAAATTTCAACCGTTTCGGGTCTTTTGCACAAAGGTAATCAATAAAAAGTTGCGTATATAATAAGTTATGGTAACTAAACCGCTGTGAAGCAACTTGAGTAATTTTCTTACGAGTGTATCTTTTCCCCGACTGCATTCGTGACTTGAGAGCACGAGAGATAGCGGATATAGAAATTCCTCCGCCTACACCTCCAAGTTCCTCCAAAATTGCATATATTTCTTTGAGAGAAGTTGATCCTTTGCATTTCTTAATAACTTCTATTAGTTCAAGGTCGTCTGGCTGAAGTTTACTGCAGCGATCTCCCCCTGTTGGCTTTCGACTTTCAGTAAAATCGTTGCAGAATTGATACCAGATTTTTTTCACTGTAGCGTGAGAAACTTTCAGTGCCTTTGAAACAGACAAAACGGTTCCAACGGGAGTGAAGTATGTCGTTCTATCCCCACCAGCACGGCAAATTTCGTCAATAATATGCGATCTCATATCGTTGGATAGAGCAATTCCCGGAACATATGATCGGCCGAAACTATTAACTTTCAATGGGTCCATCTTGGAAACTGTTTCCCGCCCAATAAACAGTGTTTTGGTTTACAAAACCTATAGGCGGGACTTGTCAAACTTTGACATGTTGCGCTTCAAAGTTCAGACTTCACACGCCAAACGTCGCCGCCTAATTAGCTAACTAGACGTTTGAAACTTGTAAAAACAGACAAAAAATGTCACGCTAAACGGTTGCTTGCAAATGGTAGTAAAATCAATGTTTAAGTTTCGATGTGCTATGTCAAAGAAGAGTACAGTATTTGCCTTACCTTGTAAACTGCAATTTTCACTTTATACCTACAAAAATAGCGATAAAACAAACAAACAACGCTATCCTTTGCGTTCCCCACGTGCATCAAATCCGCCATTTTGAACTTTTACCTCGCGCATGCGCAGACGTTTGACCGCGGTGTGTATTTACAATGAAACTCCAGTCACGTGATGGCCTGATGTGCGGCGCAAGTGAGGTATCATGTCCTTCGAATAGTGAAGCTTAACCAACTTTGGAAACCAAGGCCCGGATACCAAGCGCTCTACTAAGAATTTCGAACCGCGTGGACACTGGGTTCTAGAGTAGGAATTTTCAAAATGGCGGACGATCACAACGGAGTAAGTACAAAATCATTGAATTATTCCATTTCGTGTATGTTTTATACTGTCTGCAATACTAATACTGCTGCTGCTAAAGGAGAAGAAGGATCGACGGACACGAATAAAAGGGAATTCTTAGAACATTGTCAAGTTTCTTATAAAAGCATCGCGTCTGAATGAAATTGAGCACAAAACTGGAATACCAGTGCAATGCCATTTATCAAATTAAATCCCTGATTCATGAGAAATTTTGAAAAAGCAATAATAAAGGGGGATCCTATACATGTATTTATCAGTGGTGATCCACAAGTCCTTTATATTATATTTGTTTTATTATATATTTTTTATTGTTATTATTATTATTATTATTTAAGCTTAATTAATAAGCAATATTTTATACAAATTAAGCTGACAATTAATTGCACATGTATAAAATGTCCATGCATCCGTGACTTGTTGGATCTAGACTCAAATTGCCCGTGTGTTATTAAACTTACTGATTTAAAAAGATATATCATGTTAAAATTTCTGCCTATTTAATTTTTTATCATTAATTAATTAATTAATTCAGCCAGTCAGTCAGTCAGTCAGTCAGTCAGTCAGTCAGTCAGTCAGTCAGTCAGTCAGTCAGTCAGTCATTCATGCATTCATTCATTCATTCATTCATTCATTCATTCATTCATTCATTCATTCATTCATTCATTCATTCATTCATTCATTCATTCATTCATTCATTCATTCATTCATTCATTCATTTATTCATTCATTCATTCATTTTATTTTATTATTTTATTTTATTTTATTTTTATGAAATAGGAAGCTTGTGAGATGGATATTGAATAGGACATGAATGAGGAAGAGATGGAAGTGCCAGAGGTTTCCCAAGTTGGACAAATAATATAAAAACAACTGAAAAATCGTTCTACAATAGTTATAGAACTAGTTTCTCATGAAAGTTGATGTTCTTATGCTGTGGAATTATCTTGGCCCAAATAACATAGTCTGTTTTGAAATTGGTCAGTTAGCATCCTGAAGTGCAAAATTTATTGATCATGTTTCATTTGCAATTTAGCTGCAAACACTAGTAAGTTAGATAATATATATCAATTTCCCTATAGAGTACTACTGCATTCATTAAAAATCCAAAGAACAGAGCCCGGCAGTATGATAGACACAACTTGAAAAGTATGAAAAATAAGGTATTTTTAATGTCATTATGTTATTATGTTATGTTGATGTTATGCATACTCATCAAGAATTATTAACATAAGATCGGATTAAGCTCAACATTTTTTCTAGGCAAAATTCCAGCACTAACTATAATTGTTTTTGTATGTTTGTACATGTATTGACCAATAAAACCTTTTATTGATGTAATGTAGTGTGGTTTTTCTGTGTGTGTGTGCGAGGGGGGGGGGGGGGGGGGGGGGGGGGGAGTTGTTTGTTGATATTATTGCCATGATTTTTCTTACCATCAAACTCTCTGAACAGAATGTTCTTGAAATGTTACTTTTCTGCTAGCATAGTTTTTTGTCTACCGTTTTGTTTGTTTCTCTTTTACTATCTTTGCTTTTATCAGATCTTGTTAGGGTTTCCTCTTTAATTCCATTAAAAGGTTGACAAGAGGAAAGAAAGCCTCATCTTACTTATTTCTTATATATAATTATAATATATATTTCTATTTCTATTTTAGAGTCTTGTAAACCTTAATGTATATTTTTTAGGTAGAACCGAATAAAGACTATAGTATCTGCAATGGGTATTTAGTTGCTCTGTGATTTTCCACTCAGTCATTGACTTTCAAGAAAAATCGTACATATATACATCGGCATTAAAAAACATTGACCTTATCCAAATGCAACTTAGTAACCCTGTTTATGTTGCTCCACTTTTGGAACCCAATAACCATGCGCTAAACGGTGAGAGTACCCTGGTTCTGTTGCTTCACTTTTTGAATCCCAATAACCATGCGCTAAACGGTGAGAGTACCCTGGTTATGTTGCTTCACTTTTTGAATCCCAATAACCATGCGTTAACGGTGAGAGTACCCTGGTTATGTTGCTTCACTTTTTGCATCCCAATAACCATGAGCTAAACGGTGAGAGTACCCTGGTTATGTTGCTTCACTTTTTGAATCCCAATAACCATGCGCTACACGGTGACGATACCCTGGTTATGTTGCTTCACATTTTGAATCCCAATAACCATGCGCTAAACGGTGAGAGTATCCTAGTTATGTTGCTTCACTTTTTGAATCCCAATAACCATGCGCTACACGGTGAGGATACCCTGGTTAAATGGCTTCACTTTTTGAATCCCAATAACCATGCGCTATACGGTGAGGATACCCTGGTTAAATGGCTTCACTTTTTGAATCCCAATAACCATGCGCTATACGGTGAGGATACTTCACTTTTTGAATCCCAATAACCATGCACTATACGGTGAGGATACCCTGGTTAAATGGCTTCACTTTTTGAATCTCAATAACCATGCACTATACGGTGAGGATACCCTGGTTAAATGGCTTCACTTTTTGAATCCCAATAACCATGCACTATACGGTGAGGATACCCTGGTTAAATGGCTTCACTTTTTGAATCCCAATCACCATGCCCAATACGGTGAGGATACC
>JAUJYZ010000451.1:0-255331 GCA_033675265.1 Actinostola sp. cb2023 | reverse complement strand
CATTGTTCTAAAAACTATATTTTTTCTAAAACGAAAGAGAACCGCTATGGGATTCCAAGGAAAATTCATTGGATGACTCCGTAAAATTTCACGTTGAATTCACTCGAAAAGACGATATCTCACTCGTCGCTTCGCGACTTGTTGCGATACGCCTTTTCTCGTGAATTCAACGTGGAATTCCCTCGTCATCCATATGAAGTTACCTATAATATCACACCAGTTTTGAGATGATATCTCCCACTTTGGAGAAAAAATGAAATTAGCTGGAACTTTTTAAGACTGTGATTATTTTTTTATATAGGTAAATTAGCTTGTATAGGCATACATGTGGTGTACTTGGTTACTTTTGGGGGATTTTAAACGTCGATACGGACGGTATGTGAGGTATTTTTTAATAATTTTTTTTCGATCCTTGAATTACGAAAAAAAACGTCAAAATCGGCGCCCAAAAAGTCACTTCAAATAAAAACCGCAAAATATCATGAAAACCACTCAAAAGATTTTAACAAACTATTTATCAATCTTTTATTTTCGAAATTTTTTTTTAGAAGTTTACACATGAAAATATCTCAAACGGAAACGATATTTGAACTCGATTAAACTTGCGTTCTTCATCCGTCATTTTGGTTTCAGTTTCCTTCACATTAAAGTCGACGTCGAAATTTATCGAAGGGTTATAAAAATAAATAAACCCCTTTCTGGCTTACAGGTAATAGCGGCTCGGCTGATAATCAGGGCGAATTATACCAGCCGCCAGAAGGGGGTTTATTTACTAAATATCTTCGCAATTTGTGAAGGGACGACTTTTCCAAACTTCACATTTTTTACTAATTTTCAACGAGGTTCTCTCCAGCTATTCTATGATAATCATGTTTTTTGTACTATATAATGAGATTTTAAATATATGATAAACCATCGTTAGACATTTATTAGGATGGTTATTAATAAACCCCATGAAATGTCACCGACTGTCAATGTTTATTACTCGGCGGGCTGCCTGTGCAGACGCCGATTTTTTAAAATGGGCTTTCTTTTTCTTCGTCGTCACAAATTGGCAAGTCGGCATCACACCGCATGCGCTCAAAACGTATATCGCAGGCTCATACGGAGACGTGCACGGTTGACTCATTCGATTCGAATGAACTTGGATCTTCCTCTTTAGGCACGATTCTCTATCGATCTCTACTAGAGCGCAAGCACTAAAACCATGAAATAACATCAAAGTTGTTACTTGCCTAATAGTTTTTAATTTAGCGACTACTTAGCCCACTATCATCCAACCAGAACATGATCTTGAATAAAGGCTACTGAGCCGTAAATCCATATGAAACAGCAAGACTCTTGTGTATTTTGAGGTCTAGTGTGTATTCAGGGCCGTACATAACCCAAAATTAGGGGGAGCAGTAACGTATTTCAAGGGGCAATGTCACGCCGACGCATGCGCCCGTTAAAAATAAATAACCATAACAATACAATTCACAAACGGTTTGAAAAGCCTAAAGCCGATACCGTGCCAAAGCCGATCAAATAAATAAATATTACTGCAGATTATTTATATAGTATTGTTCCAGTTCAACAGAAGCTTTTGTTTAATGAATGTCCTTTCAAGCTGTCAAATATCACTGAAGTCAACAAGTCGTCACAGTGAATTACAAATGCTGTGGCCTTTTATTTCTTTTATAATAAATTCGCAAACAGAACCATTCAGAATATGACAGCAAATTAGATCCCCAATTAGTAACATATAAACTCGTGAGGAAAATCAAACAATTACGAAAAACAAACCTTGTGAGAATAGCTCGCTTCGATCAACCTCAAAGTGCGAGTCCAACCGTCCCGATAACGACTACGTTATATTCCGAGTGAAACGAGAAACGAAGCGATAGCTGAATCGAATCTTTGAAATTTCCCCGAGGTCTTCAGTCCTATTCCATGTCTCATAAACAGTCCAAGGTACATTGCATTTCAATTTGCTTTCTTCACAAAGCTCTGTCAAGCTTCTGTGGGGCGACAACCGATCGAGGCCTTTCGAGAATGTCTTCTTCGAACCTCTGCAACTCATCGGGTTTTTAAGTAAAGAAGGCCACAAGCTTCCCAACGAAATATAATTAATATTGTAGAAGAAAAAAAGTATTGGTTACACTGGTATAAAGGACGATGAAATACAACTTATTTCGAAGATTTGAACCGGGGGGGGGGAGGGGGTGGGAAGTAGGGGGGGGGGGGACTGCAACTGCCCCCTGCTGTTCCTGTACATGTGCTGTGTACGGCCCTGTTATTGACATGTAAAAATAAATGTTCTGGTTGGATCGGATGATAGCGACTAAAATAGTCGCTAAATAAAAAAACTATTACGCCAGTAACAACTTGATTTTGTTTCGTGGATTTAGTGCTTGCGCTCTACGTACGGTTATTGATTTCTATTATATTTTTCCTCGCACAATAATAAAAAAAGTTTGATAAGCAAAAAACAGTATCAAAATGTAACGAGGACACTTCATATACAATACTACTGCTAATCATGCCAAAAGCTACAAAGTGGTATTTATATGACGCGTTCTTTGTCGTTAACGTTTCAACGAACTCCGTGGAAACCATGCAAAAGTATTGATTCTTATACAAAAAATAACATAATTTAAAACGATTTGCCTTCTATAATCAACCTATTTACCTTGTATCAGAAACGCCTCATTTTATTATAATTCACCTTCGTATAATCACAGTTGGTTGACTCAACGCCTTTGAAACTTCGTTAATTTATGATCAACTTGGCAATCAAAATAGCTCTTTGAAAGAAAGAAACGAACGAATTTAATACCTCTGTGTTCCCAGAGTAAATATATTCAATGCGTTACTGTTTTTAATAATATGATCTGGAATAAGTAATTCCAACAGCTAACTTCGTTCCCAGGAGGATTTCATTTTGGGAGCGGAATATATGCGGGGGGGCATTACGAGTAATGCGGTTTTATCTCACCTTCTTCAGATTGTTCAGCGTAGGCCTTGATACGGTTTTATCACCTACAGCCATACAGCGTAGGCATGTTATGTTACGATTCATTACGAGTAATGCGGTTTTATCTCACCTTCTTCACGTTTCAGATTGATAACCATACAGCGTAGGCCTGTTATTCATTACGAGTAATGCGGTTTTATCTCACCTGCTTCACGTTCAGATTGATACCATACAGCGTAGGCATGTTATTCATTACGAGTAATGCGGTTTTATCTCACCTGCTTCACGTTCAGATTGATACCATACAGCGTAGGCATGTTATTCATTACGAATAATGCGGTTTTATCTCACCTGCTTCACGTTCAGATTGATACCATACAGCGTAGGCATGTTATTCATTACGAGTAATGCGGTTTTTATTCATCTCACCTGCTTCACGTTCAGATTGATACCATACAGCGTAGGCCTGTTATTCATTACGAGTAATGCGGTTTTATCTCACCTGCTTCACGTTCAGATTGATACCATACAGCGTAGGCATGTTATTCATTACGAGTAATGCGGTTTTATCTCACCTTCTTCACGTTCAGATTGATACCATACAGCGTAGGCATGTTATCATTACGAGTAATGCGGTTATATCTCACCTTCTTCACGTTCAGATTGATACCATACAGCGTAGGCATGTTATTCATTACGAGTAATGCGGTTATATCTCACCTACTTCACATTCAGATTGATACCATACAGTGTAGGCATGTTATTCATTACGAGTAATGCGGTTATATCTCACCTTCTTCACGTTCAGATTGATACCATACAGCGTAGGCATGTTAATCATTACGAATAATGCGGTTTTATCTCCCCTTCTTCACGTTCAGATTGATACCATACAGCGTAGGCATGTTAATCATTACGAATAATGCGGTTTTATCTCCCCTTCTTCACGTTCAGATTGATACCATACAGCGTAGGCATGTTATTCATTACGAATAATGCGGTTATATCTCACCTTCTTCGCGTTCAGATTGATACCATACAGCGTAGGCATGTTAATCATTACGAATAATGCGGTTATATCTCACCTTCTTCGCGTTCAGATTGATACCATACAGCGTAGGCATGTTATTCATTACGAATAATGCGGTTATATCTCACCTTCTTCACGTTCAGATTGATACCATACAGCGTAGGCATGTTAATCATTACGAATAATGCGGTTTTATCTCCCCTTCTTCACGTTCAGATTGATACCATACAGCGTAGGCATGTTATTCATTACGAGTAATGCGGTTATATCTCACCTTCTTCACATTCAGATTGATACCATACAGTGTAGGCATGTTATTCATTACGAGTAATGCGGTTATATCTCACCTTCTTCACATTCAGATTGATACCATACAGTGTAGGCATGTTATTCATTACGAGTAATGCGGTTATATCTCACCTTCTTCACGTTCAGATTGATACCATACAGTGTAGGCATGTTAATCATTACGAGTAATGCGGTTATATCTCACCTTCTTCACATTCAGATTGATACCATACAGTGTAGGGACCAAATGTGTCTTTATTTTAACACGACGTCGACCACTTGGTGGCTTTTGCTTGGCTTTATTCTTTGCGGTAGACGAGTCTAAAGATGTCTCGAATGAGAGCATATATTGACACGCTCCAATTCTATTTGTTTTAAACATGTTAAAATGTAGGTTTTGAAATCCAAAGTAAGAGCTACATTCTTAAAGTGGGAGCGGTTTTATTAATTACACATTGTCTTCCATTAACACAATAGCATTGGGGCGTGGCTGGTTATTAAACCGGTTAAAAACCACGGGCTCGAACTTAAACTTCAATGAAAGCCCTCACCCTGCGTTATTTACCTTGTATACAATACAGTCATTTGCAAAAATTCTGGCCGCCACGAAATATCAACAAAAATAAACATTATACTAAATATTTCTACCAACTTTGCTGGCGTTAAACACGAGGGCGCACTATAAAAGGGAGCTACCTAGGGTAAGTTCGTTGGATCTGTCAATCAAATCAACCGAGACGTCACAGAGAGAGGATCTCAAGAACTACAAACTTTATAAATCAACTCAAATGAACAAGAAACTGTGGAAATAAGTACTACAACGCACATGGATAATTTTTGTTGTACAATTCACTATTACTTTTCACTTTGGTAAAATAAATTATGGTACTTTGAACTGAAACCGTAAGCCGTTTTGAAGTCGCACGGCTCTAGTATTCTGCTTTTCGTTTCTTTCGTAGGTTATCCTAAAATTTACCCGCCATGACATGGAAATGCCACTTGCGAATTAAATATACTCAAAGCATAGGTTTCGAAACCTTACCGGCCTTTACCATAAAAGTACAGAGATGTACAAATGCTCAACACATTTACCTCGTAACAAGACGCCTTCGCGGCGAACGACGTCGTTCGTCTTGTTATGGTACGAACGTAACTTGTGTAATGAAAACAATGCTCTTGTCGCTTTATTTAGAAATGACCGAACATAGTTTTATGCTTGAAAATGCTTATTACAGGCAAAGAGGATTTCGCTTCATTAATTTGTAGGTCTGGATAAGAAGTACGGATGTTGATTGTTGTGATACATGGCGCGCGAAATTTAAAACATTCTTCGGTACGCGTGGCGCGACTGAAAATCGTATAGATAACTACCGAATACGAAAAATATTGACACGTCCGTCTATTATAACTGTTTTAGACGTAAATTTACAATTTCTTCATTGAATTTGCTGTTGAAATGTGACTTTATTAAGAAAATTATTTTACCCCGTTGTTCAGTAATGTTCAACCATTGTCCGCCATATTCAAACTCATTATCATTCAAAAAATTGAGGGCGGAGCGATGCCCTTTTATAGTGCGCCCTCGTGTTTAACCCGCTTTAAACACGAAGACGCACTATAAAAGGGCATGCTCCGCTCATGCTCCGGAGGTACTCCCATATATTTGCTATACGGGTATGTGCCGCTGGATAGGGTATGGTTTTTTAGCTTTTGGTCTTAGATAGGGATGCGTATACATTTCACCCTAAATTGTCTTGAATAGGGTCTGTAATTATAATATTATTATTATTATGTAATTCTGACAAGGATCGTAATTTTCACTTTTTAGGGTCTTAGATAAGGTATTAAATTTTGATTTTTGAAAAAAAGTAACTAGTATTAAGTTGTCAATAACTGTCTAAAATAGGGTAGAGAATTTCCCTCGAGTCTTAGATAGGGTCCACTTTTTACCGATCTGTCTTGAACAGGATATGAATTTTCAAGATGTCGCTGTCTTAGATAGGGTCAGGATTTATGGACCCCAGCGGGACACCCCTATCAAAACCCAGACCAAGTACCCCCCCCCCCCCCCCCCCCCACCCTCCCCTTCCCCCTTCCCCGGGATATTTCGTAGCGGCCAGAATTTTTGCTAATGACTCAGTGTACATCACTTGATAAATAAAGCGCCAGTTGCCGCTAAAATGTAGGGTCACGTGCATTTAAAGCTAATATAAACTGGATGAACTATTAGTTAAATATATAGTATGATATAGGCTAATATAGTCATTCTCAAGAAGGTTGTCCGCTTACAAATATACATTCATACATATATACTGTAAGTACAAAATGAATGTTTTTGTCCAATCACAACGCTTACTATTATGGGATGTTTGTGAAAATATATTTTCCTCATTACTCATACGATTAGCAAAATGTATACAAGAAATCCGAACATTTGGACACAAGGAAATATATTTTAAATATATATTTTTTGCATTTGGAATAACTAAAATTTTAATGACATGGCAAATTTTATATAAACCAATAAATAATTTTCCTTTTGTTCGTATGTTCGGATTTCTTGTGTCAAGCTTGTTCATTGTATAAGGTATATGAAATATATATTTTCACTAGCATCCCATAATAGTAAGCATTGTTATAGCCGCCAAAAACCTGCATTTTGTACTAACAGTATATATGTATAAATGTATATTTGAGAGCGGACAACGTTCTAGAGAATGACTATAAGTCTTATGACAAAATATAATTTATATTATATACTAAAATGTACTTGTATTTATATTAAAAACTATAAAACTATTAATACTTTAATTTATACTAAAACTATTTTAAAAATACGTTACGGCTTTACCATCGGCTACACGGCCATCATTCTCTTCACCAGCGTCAGGCTTGTCATCTTGTTTATCATGCTCAGACTTAACCTATATCAGAAACAAGAACAAACTGAGGAATTAAACAAATGATTCGTGAATGAACCATACCAGTACAAATACCTTATCCCAGGCGAAATCCGCGTCTTCTATTAACAGGCTTATATTGGGATTATCTGGTTTGTCTTGAAATGGCTGTAGTTCTTCCATCTCCAGCAAAGTCTATAATGATAATACTTGATTCAAAAACTTGAATGGCAATCCCCAATTGAAAAACTCAAGATTAATGATTTTTGCTGCGAGCCACCAGGCGAGCAGCGAAACTAATCTTGACGGAGTTCCTGTGTCATGTGTGGTCGTGTGGGATCTGGACACTTATGTGTTTGCAACGAGAGTCTCGACTGCATTTCACGGAGTTTGTGGGTTTGTGGGTTTGTTTGTGGAGATGATTTTTGTGAGCCCACGGTACTTTTGATCAGCACACACTCACACCACGTTCAATCGACCTCGTGTCTTATGTTACTAGCCTGGTTGAAGTGTCGTTTATTTTTCGCTGATTCAAGCCAGGTAAGTGTTCGTTTTCTACAAATCTATTATGTCAAATGCAACTTTATTCATTGCTGGAAGCATTCATCAAGGTCACGAACAATTTAGTGACATTTCAAGGGGAAGACAATGTTCTTTTATGAGTTTTTCAGCGCTGTTGTGTGCTCAGTCGCGTCCAGTTCCACAATGGAGTACTTCTACAGTCGATCAGATATTGACCGAAGGAGACAGCATGTACTTGAATGCTTTTGAAAGACACAGTATCCCAGATACAGAGACGCTGTCACTGACCTATCTGCCTGATCGAGCTCGTTGGTCTTCGCCAAACTAATCGCCCGTTGGCGTTGAAGCAAGCAAACCAAACCAATCGCCCACTGAGGCAACTACTGAATCAAACAAATCGCCCACTGAGGCACAAACAAAAAACCAATCACCCATTGTGGTGACAGATACCGATCTACCCATTGTGGTGGAGCCCATTGAGGCACAAATCAAAACAAACGACAACCTAGTCTGCGTAGCTTGGCTTTGCTTTTTCCCCTTCCCTCTTTCCCAGCCCCTTTCCCCGTTCCCTGAAAGCAAAGCCAAGCTACGCAGGCTAACGACAACCCGTTGTGGTTGGTAAATTACAAAGAAAACCGGCAATCGAGACGAGCATGAAAACGAGGCTCCATACTTAACTTTACATTCAGCCTTGATGAATGCTTTCAGTAATAATAATTATACATTTATAATATTAGAAGGTTATATTATGGCTTTAATGAAGACTGTAGATTGCATTTATGTGTTTGATTCCCATGCACGTAACTGTTTTGGTATGCCTCATCCAAATGGCATTGCTGTTATGAAATGTGCTGATATCAGTCAATTAGAACACTATTTATGCTGTCTGTCACTTATTGAATTGAACAGTGAATTATTTGAACTTGTACCAGTTGAGTTTTATAATTCTGTAAGATGAAGAAGCTAGACTAGATAACACAGCACAAGCAACGTGCAGTGCTTTTCATCAGGCATAAAATGAAATTCATTTGATAGTTTATATATAAAGGGAATTAATACATTCATTCCAGTTATTAGAATGGTGATACAAATCACTATTATATTGTTACTCATTTGTAATATCTTCATTTTTAGGTAAGTAGGGTTTTTTTCACTACTATCTTTTTCTGTCCTGTCTTAAAATTATAATTATTGCTTAACTCACACTTTGTAACTTTTTTTACATTATATATGTTCACAGAGAACACAAATACAAAGTAACAATAATTTGGATTCACTAATGAAATATGGACTTGGACTGAACTATCCATCCTGGTGTACTTCATCAATACATCTACCTGGTATCTTTCAAGCATTATACTTTGAACACTTTGAAGCATGGAGCACAGTAGCCTGCGAATACAGCCGCTTTTTTACGCTCGCCACAGGGAGACCCCTGTGGCGAGCGTAAAAAAGCGGCTGTATTCGCAGGCTAGGAGCACAGGAAACTTGTCAAGGATTGATAAATCATCACTTACAAGGACAAAACCTATTTATTGGACTCGGTCGATCTTCAATACTGCTTTCCTTTATGTGAAACTGCTTTAATATGGATTGGCTACAAAGCCATCATTTAACTGCTGAAAACATTACCCTCTGGCATTCCTATAATGCTTTGCCTCAATGTAAACAGAAAATATCACACACTGGATCAAGACTGATCTACATGTACTTGGGTTTTTTTGGTGAAGAGGAGTTTTGAGTTATCTACTTCTGTCAGACTACAATGTATTCATGACTTGTTCAAATCTCTCTGACATTTTAATATCCCAGAACACTACAACATACATCTACTCTATGAATCAAAACTATAAATATTATTTACTGGATTCAACACAACATTATCTTCTACAAGACAGTGTACTATGAGGCTTCAACATCTTTCCTGACATCTGGCCAGTAAATAACAATTCTCTATTTCATTGAATCCATATTTGTATTAATTACTGCATATCGTCAGTACAAACATATGCAATGGTGAGAATAAAAGTGATCACTGACTGCTGAAAGTCTAAGAATAGCTGTCTGTCTATGACCAGATTGTTATTGTGTTAGCATTTAAGCAACACCATACTGCATTTAATTATTTTATTTATTTTTACCAGTTAATGCGCCACGCTAACAAGGGACAAACCCTGTGACGTGTACATGAAATGTATGCATTAAAAGCTACATGTATGGCAGTGCACAACTCGCAGCACCTCACTTTCTACCAGAAACTACTAGTTATTATATTATTATTATTATTATATATTATATAATCGGCGAAATATCAGGATCAGTCAGGGAGAGTTAGGTCGAGCTATGGTTCGTGGCGAGACGTACCATGGCAAAACCTAACGAGTCCTATTTAGCAGAATCGAACCCAAAATTGACCGATTATTTCTTTATCATCCCACTCTTTTCGCCGAAATGAAATAATAATACTGAAAAACATGACATTTCGTCGCTGTCAGCCATGTTTCGGACGAGGAGGATCTTTTCAAAATACAAACTAATTAGCATATTGCCGCACGCGTCTGTAAGATGGAGAAGTGGCGAAAAAAATCATTCGTTCGCAGTTTTGTTCAAAACGTTATTTAGTAAAATGTAAAATGACCAGAAGTAATATAAAAATACAATGGTTACTTATTTAGAAGCACATTTTAATCAACTGTCCATGAAATCGTGGGATATCAGGACAGTAGAACTCGCTTCTGATTTTAGTGGGATGATTATAACAACTTTATTGACATTTTATATCAAAATTACTCGACGGAAATAGCATGGAGAACTTGCCTTGAGACGACCGACTGCTATCTTCGCTTCAGCCACCGCTCTCACTCCAAATGGAAGCACAGCAAGTGAGAAGATGAGAACATTGAATATTGTCATTACAGTAAACGCCTGCCGAGTAAAAACAAAGTGAATTTATTGACAAATTATCGGCAAAACTGATGTAAAGCAACAAACCTGAGCTGAAGAAAGGTCTTGGCCTGTAGCTACATGAACACTAAATGTGACCACAGTAGCTATAGTTGGTACTATCAGAGCAATCGACATGTTAACTCCTTGTAGTAAGCTTGACTTTGTCAGTGCATTTCGTTCCTCGATTCTCTTTTCTAAATATCAAACAATAAAAACATTTTTAAATAATGTAGGACATGTCAAACAATACATATACAGCATATATCAAACAATACAAAAACACCCTCCGTTTTCGCTTGATCGAAAACCGATAAAAAGATCTGCGTCCACACTAGCGTTTTCACATCGTTTTCGACCGTCCAAGACCAGGGGATGAAAACGATGATCTAAAGATGCGTTTTTTCGTCACCAGAGTCTGCTCGGACGTTTTTTCTGTTCAATACGCATGCTCATGGATGCTCACGCATACTCCAGTAGCGCCAGCGATACTATGGCCCGTCCGCCATATTCAATGAATACTAGTTGTTTGCGACAAACTGGGGCTGAGTTGTGACGGAGAGTTTCTGAAAAGCTCCGGTTGTGACGTAAGCGTTGCTGAAAAGCTCCGTTTTTGAGGTAATTCGATTGAAAAAGAACCAAGTCCTAGAATTTCCTATAACTTGTCATGGTGATACACTACAGTATGGAGTGTCAAAAAATGCAATAAAAATTGTGCTCATTTTTGCGCTACACTGCTTGGATTTATGGTATTTTAGGGTTTTGGCGCGTACTACTTTTACACGCGGAGACTGATGCGAGTAACGAAAAGTTTGTGTCGAACAGTGTCGAATGAGTTTTCGAGTGATTGAACAAAAGATAGATAACTTAATTGTTCTAAAGGTGTTAAATTGGACAGTTCTTTTGTCGTAAGAGGTTGAACAATGGATAATTATTATGCGCAGAAAGTATGCGCAGTGCAAAACAGGGGAATCACCTTAAAACGATAGACCTACGTTTTGAAAAAGCTCCACTTTGGAAAGCGTTTTCGAAAACCTCCGTTTTCATAGATAAACATCTCCGTTTTCGATCGTTTTAGTGTGGACGCTTGGTTTTCAAACGAAAACGGAGTAGTGTGGACGAGGACTGTTTGATACTTACTTATTATAGCACGAGAAAATGACTCCTCCCATGAGTACATCTTTATAAGCCTTATGCAGTTCAGCATTTCACTCATCATTCGAACCTAATAAGGAGAAACTTAAAGGTCATTTTGTCACATCACGTGACACCTTCGTTAAATAAAGGTATTGTTGTTGATGTTGTATATAATTATTAATTATTATTACTACTCTTATTAGTAATAGTGGTAGTACTTATTAATGATATTTACTCTCTGCAGTAAAATACTCATGCCTTTTTATACAAGAAAACATCTCACCCTGCTATCTGTAAATCGAATAACTTTGCCTCGCAGTTTTCCAGCTAACTTTGCCACTGTTACTTGTATAGGATACACCAGTAAAAACAGCCCACAGCCAACCAAAGCTGCAGGTCCAATCAAATACGTTGTGTAGATAACAGCCATTAGAATAACGATAGGACCACCTGAATATACAACATTGCGTGAGAAATACTACTAATAATCTGTATTCCTTTGTATCAAAGTATATATACTTACCGACAAGAAAGTTGCTAAACGACACATCCTCGTAAACCCGTTGTATTGTATTATATTCATTTGTATCAAAGTATATATACTTACCGACAAGAAAGTTGCTAAACGACACACCCTCGTACTGAACCCGTTGTATTGTATTATATTCATTTGTATCAAAGTATATATACTTACCGACAAGAAAGTTGTTAAACGACACACCCTCGTAAACCCGTTGTATTGTATTATATTCATTTGTATCAAAGTATATATACTTACCGACAAGAAAGTTGTTAAACGACACACCCTCGTAAACCCGTTGTATTGTATTATATTCATTTGTATCAAAGTATAATATACCGCTTACAGACAAGAAAGTTGCTAAACGACACACCCTCGTAAACCCGTTGTATTGTATTATATTGATTTGTATCAAAGTATAATATACTTACCTACAAGAAAGTTGCTAATCGATACACCCTCGTAAACCCGTTGTATTGTATTATATTCATTTGTATCAAAGTATAATATACTTACCGACAAGAAAGTTGCTAAACGACACACCCTCGTAAACACGTTGTATTGTATTATATTCATTTGTAGCAAAGTATATATACTTACCGACAAGAAAGTTGCTAAACGACACACCCTCGTAAACCCGTTGTATTGTATTATATTCATTTGTATCAAAGTATATATACTTACCGACAAGAAAGTTGCTAAACGACACACCCTCGTAAACCCGTTTTATTATATTTTTTGTCAAAGAACGCACGAAATATGCACAAGAACGCGCGAAATATGGGACCATATTTTGGGTAGTTACTTCGAACTGGCTTTCCAATCATTCATGCAGAATCGTGTGATGAAAATTAACCAATCAGCGTGCGAGAAATTGACAGTTTTGGCTAGCGCGCGCTCGTACAGAAATTTCACTGTAATTTGTTGTTTTTCTTTCACCAAAATAGCTAGTTTCTTTGACAAAAAATATAATAAACAACTTATTAGTCGGTTAAGCATCTAATACGGCTGTGTATTTTTACGAGTCATCACAGGCAGCCCAACCATTCCTTTTGAGGCTACTAAATAAATCAATAAAATGATATTTGCGTCTTTTTTTGATGGGTTTCCTGTGGTAGAGCGCGCGCGCAATATATATATAATACGTAGATATGTTGGGCTTCCTGTGCTGAGTAATATCCTATATTGGGCTTCCTGTGCACATCCCGCGCGTCCCGCACTACATGTGTATATTTACACTTGTTACAATATACACATTGCTGCGGGCGCATCCCGCAGGACGCACACAGGAAGCCCAACATTATATATTTCTATACACAGGGAATATTGAGCGCGCGCGCGCTCTACCACAGGAAACCCATCAAAAAAAAGACGCAAATATCATTTTATTGAATTAGAAGCCTCAAAAGGAATGGTTGGGCTGCCTGTGATCTTTAGAAAAACAACAAATTACAGTGAAATTTCTGTACGAGCGCGCGCTAGCCAAAACTGTCAATTTCTCGCACGCTGATTGGTTAATTTTCATCACACGATTCTGCATGAATGACTGGAAAGCCAGTTTGAAGTAACTATCCAAAATATGGTCCCATATTTCGCGCGTTCTTGTGCATATTTCGTGCGTTCTTTGACAAAAAATATAATAAATACAGCTTATTAGATGTTTTCTCGGGTATTACGGGCTGATATTTTACGAGTTGCGAACGTATTTTTCCGAGCCCGCAGGGCGAGGAAAAATGCGAGCAACGAGTAAAATGTCAGCCCGTAATACCCGAGAAAACATCTAATGAGGGATTTATTATATAACTGTGACGTAATTTTATCTGAATATTGTTTTTTGAGTTTTTTGAGTTGTGAACAGGGCATTACGGATTTCTACAGGGCATTAACGTCTCATATCGGCCCTCAAAAATGACCAAATTTGGTAAAATTACGTCACAGATATATAATAAACAGCCGTATTAGATGCTTAACCGACTAATAACCTCTATGTATCAAAGTATATATACTTACCGACAAGAAAGTTGCTAAACGACACACCCTCGTAAACCCGTTGTATTGTATTATATTCATTTGTATCAAAGTATATATACTTACCGACAAGAAAGTTGCTAAACGATACACCCTCGTAAACTCGTTGCGCGTCTGATGCACAAATGTTGATAAACTAAAATCACAAAAACATCTTGGAATATCGCTTATAAATATCTAGTAATAATTGTTCTTCTATAACTTATATCAATTATGCTTGTTTTGTTCAGATGATAAAAGTTTGTATGCCTGGAAATCATATAGCATTGAGTTTGTTATTTCACTAATCTATCACTAACCTCTCCTATACTCTTGTCTCCAACATTTCGTAGTTTACTAAGCTTTTCGTAAAGTAACGAGTAGATCATAGCTCTTGCACGGGTGCCGGTCCGTATGTTAAGGAAGAAACTCAGCGACAGAAAAGTGGTTCGAATTATTTCTGTAATCAAAAGTCCAACAACCTAATGGAAATGACCAAAGACGTATATAATTATAATATCATATGATCATATGACGATCATACTTAAACCACACCTACCAGAGTTATGCCATATTCTATCGACAAAGATTCCTTCTTTTCCAGGTATTCAAGAATAAAACGAATAAATATCGCCTTTAAACAACAAAAACAATTAACTATAAATGTTTATAAAATAATTTAGATATAACGCGCGCTCTCATTGGTCAAAACACCGTTTTAGATGAGAGTATATAAACACGCTACGTCATGACCTTGAACGACCTTGAAGCGATGCAGTGGATTTGATCGACACCAAATATTTGTTTTTCTGCTGTTAAACATGTTTTATTTAATAAACATATTTTCAACGAAAGCCATATAATTAGTTTTTCTTGTTTTCTCAAGTTCAAGTTCTATCTAGATGTGATTTTGCTGTTTTGAAACTGAAAACTTGCAAGAATTGAGTTTTAAATACACCAAAAACTGGCGACGAATCGTCCACTTTTGTCGACAAATCACAATATAAACGAAGAGAACTAAATAATCTAACTGCTCAGTTTTCTCAATCACATACTAACCGTTCTATGAGTTCTATAGTTTGTCAAGTCAGTTAACGACTGAAAATACCAAGCAACGATAGCCGTATTTTTACTCACAAAACAGAGCGATTCTTGTAGCTACAATTACAAATTGACAAGCTGTTCGCCGGACAATATCTCTAGTAAAATATATCAAAGAGAAAAAATATTGTCAAATGTCTCAAAAACGTCCATCGTGTATACATTCTTGTCGAGAAAAACGCTGAAAAGATTTAAAAATACGACAAAACTGTGGATATTTGGCTACCTGACTTCGTGCTCATTCATCTAGTTGTCAAATATTTCGGCAAAAAGTTGGCGATTCGTCCTCATTAGCTCAGCTTTTCTTCGTTTTTCGTATTTACAGGATACACAAACTGATAAAGGAAGCCGTAAGAAGCATTCTTCTTTAATTTTCTGACAGAAAATAGCATTCTTCAAAACGTTTTTCCTGTCAAAACTCTTATTAAACGGCGAAACGGCAGAGATAAAAGTTGTCGAGTCGCTTGCCATTTTGATTTCTTTCGCGAGATTTGATTGGACGATGGGCGATTTCTGATGCTTTTCAGGAGAATTACAAATTTGATCAGTAGAATCTCGCGTAAATAAACGTTTTTTTCAAAAAGAAATCATTGTAGTTATTTTATAAAAGAAATATAAAACAGTTTTCCATTTTATATACTCTGATCTAAACACTTGGGATGTTGGGAGAACACTTGAGAAGCTGGAAACCACTCCGCTTCGCGTCGTGGTTTCCTACGCTTCTCTCGTGTTCTCCCAACATCCCGCGTGTTTAGATCAGAGTATATAAAACGGAAAACTGTTTTATATTTCTTAAATCTCAGTATTGTATGCCGTTATACAACCAATACCATACTGACTATAAATGTATAGAGATTATTTAATGGAAAGTGCGGCGTACGGGATTTTATTCACGTATCACGAGAATTTTCATAAAATAGTTTTAATAGTTATGCAAATTAAAGACTCACATAATCAAACCAAATGTCAGCTAAATGATTTAATATCAATAGAAATAGAAAACATCAAAGTACATCAACTCTTCAAATGAATTATTTTAAAGTCTTTCTAAATACTGAAGCAGCTAGACTGGCAAAAGTTGTAAGAACAATAATAACTTTGTACAGTTTTCATTCAGATTCAGTTACTATCCGATTCAATGACAAAGCAACGACGAGGTTTTTTGGACTTTGGAGAATCAGTTAACAACGACAAAGTCGGACTTTGGTTTTTTTAAAAGGCATTGACAGAGATGTTAAATGTTCCTCCCTGAATTGAAGCACCTTGAAAAAGAGTTAAAGGTTGCTGTAATGTTGATTCTTGTACTGTTTTAGTTGCATTAAGAGTTAAAGCATTATAAATACTTGCGCTCGAAGATGGTCCAGGGTAGCTCAGAATATCCGATATATTTCTCTGTTGTCGTTCCGACAGGTTGCTGTAATTGTTCAAACTTTGGACATTCTTATGACCGGAGATTTGCATGATGTGTGTTGGAGGTACTCCTCTGTCATTAAGTTTTTGTATCATTCTTTTTCTTCCACTGTGGTTTGTGAGATTTTCAGCATTTAATCCAGCTTTCTTTGCCATTGTTTTCATGAGTGAGTTGAGTTTGTTAACTCCCATCGGAGCTGACTTAAACCAAGGTTTTGTAGTTACAGCTTTTGTAGTGTGATTAATGGCCAAATAAAAAGCACTTTCAGGAGTTTTCATATCATCTGGCCTTTTAGAAACGTAGACGGCTGATAAGCCCTGAGAGGATCTCTTTCACTGCCAGCGACAGCAAACATTTTTGGCTTTACTGTACGGGAGTCTTTGGGATCAGCGCCGGTCCTGGTCTTAGTCTGTCTTTCGTTATATTCCAGATACACTGTGCCATCGGTTGTTGTTTTTTGCTCAATATCACCCCATCTCATATCCCTGTGTTCTTGACAACCCCTCAGTCCAAAGAACTGTGTATTATTTAACCACAACGTGTTCATTAATGAGAGACTCTGAGGTTGAACAACCGAGTAAATCTTGGCCGTAAAGAATGTCCACCTCTTCGTCAGTTAGCGTACGAGCAGCATTTGGTTTATTCCCTTTCCCTGCTTTCTTGAGTTCTTTTTGCTTGGCGACCAGAACTTCTTTTGTTTTTCTGAACTGTTTTCCTTCTATGATGGTCGAGGGATACTCTTTCTTTCGAAGGTATCGATCAAAACTTGAAATAAAAGACCTAAGCGATGTAGGTTCGTATTGTTCTCCGTTTTGTTTTCTAACTTGAAGTAGAAAATTAGCGATGTAGTCGTCAAGATCTTTTGTATCAATATTTTCTATCTCTTTCGGCTCGTTATTTGAAACCAAAAACTTTTTCAGTAACGAGATATCTCTTTGTGTCTTGCTAAGTGTATTTTTGTTATCTTGTTGATTTATAAATTCTTCCAAAGAACAATCAACAGAGACAAATCTAGAAGAGCCTTCCCTCGCTTCAGCCATTTTTTTCAGCTCAAAATCTGGAAAGCCATTTAAGTGCTAATGATGCACAGACGCACGACTCTCATTGGTTGAATCACTTTTAAGTTGTTGCTGATTGGTTATACTTCCACATGTGAAAAAAGCTATACGCGATGCTGATTGGACGTATCGCTTTTTTTCACATGTGAAAATATAGCGTATGTATTTCTACAAATGATCTTTATGCAAAGAAATTCTCGTGATACGTGTAATAAATATCAGTATTGTATGCCGTTATACAACCAATACCATAACTATAAATGTATCTCAGTATTGTATGCCGTTATACAACCAATACCATAACTATCAATGTATATCAGTATTGTATGCCGTTATACAACCAATACCATAACTATAAATGTATATCAGTATTGTATGCCGTTATACAACCAATACCATAACTATAAATGTATATCAGTATTGTATGCCGTTATACAACCAATACCATAACTATAAATGTATCAGTCAGTATTGTATGCCGTTATACAACCAATACCATAACTATAAATGTATCTCAGTATTGTATGCCGTTATGCAACCAATACCATAACTATAAATGTATATCAGTATTGTATGCCGTTATGCAACCAATACCATAACTATAAATGTATATCAGTATTGTATGCCGTTATGCAACCAATACCATAACTATTTAACAATTAGACAGCGAGTCCGAGTTGTCTAATTGTTTTAGTATAAACAAACTAGCATACTTACTTTTATACCAATGTTGCTTGTCAAATTTGCATAGGTAAGAAGAATAAGAATTTTATGCTAGTCATAAGTACACATTTGGCTGAACTAATCGAGCTGTTTTATAGTTTTACCATCAACAAATGGAAAACTAAACCAGAAAAGTTGGTTCTTTTGTTGAAAAACTTTCATAAATCAAATAACAAATGAACAAAACACGAGTCAAGAGTGGTGTAGCCTTCGTTTATTACCTTTATCACTATCAGTACTCCCTTTGACTTTGTCTTCGCTAAACTTGAAAAATCAGCCCGAATTCGAAAACGATCTTCAACTTTAACGATCGTTTTTCGCTCAGTTTCTGCAGTGTCAGCCAAAGAAAACTTGCTTGAATTGTCAATGAGATGTCTATATTTATGTGGTTTTTCCATTTCTTGTTCTTGAGATTTGTTTCTCGGTCTATTTTAGCTCTTTTTAGCGAGAAAACAACTATCGGGTTTGTCCGCCATCTTGCTTCATCGCCGTTCACGGCCAATGGTTACCATGGTGATTCGCTACTAGGGGACTATCACTATTAGACCCCTAGTAGCGTAGCCAATCAGATTGCAGGATATGTGATAGACCACTAGTTTGTTTATACTAAAAATGTATATCAGTATTGTATGCCGTTATACAACCAATACCATAACTATAAATGTATATCAGTATTGTATGCCATTATGCAACCAATACCATAACTATAAATGTATATCAGTATTGTATGCCGTTATACAACCAATACCATAACTATAAATGTATATCAGTATTGTATGCCATTATGCAACCAATACCATAACTATAAATGTATATCAGTATTGTATGCCGTTATACAACCAATACCATAACTATAAATGTATATCAGTATTGTATGCCGTTATGCAACCAATACCATAACTATAAATGTATATCAGTATTGTATGCCATTATGCAACCAATACCATAACTATAAATGTATATCAGTATTGTATGCCATTATGCAACCAATACCATAACTATAATCACAGTCGAACACAACGGCCACCCTCGGGACAAAAAGTTGTGGCCGTTGTGTAGAGGTGATCGATAGGGGGAGGTTCCAATAACAGTAAATGTATGGAGTGGTGGCCGGGGAATAATATCGTGGCCGTTGCGTAGAGGTGGTCGATAGGGGGAGGTTCCAATAACAGTAAATGTATGGAGTGTTGGCCGGGGAATAATATCGTGGCCGTTGCGTAGAGGTGGTCGATAGGGGGAGGTTCCAATAACAGTAAATGTATGGAATGGTGGCCGGGGAATAATATCGTGGCCGTTGCGTAGAGGTGGTCGTAGGGGGAGGTTCCAATAATAGTAAATGTATGGAGTGGTGGCCGGGGAATAATATCGTGGCCGTTGCGTAGAGGTGGTCGATAGGGGGAGGTTCCAATAACAGTAAATGTATGGAGTGGTGGCCGGGGAATAATATCGTGGCCGTTGCGTAGAGGTGGTCGTAGGGGGAGGTTCCAATAATAGTAAATGTATGGAGTGGTGGCCGGGGAATAATATCGTGGCCGTTGTGTAGAGGTGGTCGATAGGGGGAGGTGGCCGTTAGTATATATATATTTATTATTATTATTTTTATTGTTATTATTATTGTATAGAAATGGTATTATGATTGTAAAGCGCTATTGGATAAATTAGAAATAGCGCTATATAAATTTATTAATATTATTATTATTAATATTATTATTATTGTACTCAGTATCTGTATTCTCATTGGTCGAGAGCCCACAGATAATTCCACAGGCAGCCGAAGCTTTAATCTTATGAATAATTGTAGAGAATGTATGTAGAATTACAAAATAACGTACAATGGCACTTACGTGGTCAATAAAGGACTGAAAATCCACCCAGTATTGATAATTTACTGTTCTATTGCCCTGATGTGTTAGTTTTGCGTTTTAGGACGTTTTCATTTTTTTTCTCCCTTATTCTGTAAAGGAAGACTCTTCCTTTAGAGAAAATCTGTGTTTTCTACCACTGATTGTTATATGATAAAAAGTAAATTACATCAGTTCGCTGCGCTCACTCACTGATATAAACTGATATAAACACTCGAAGATAAATTCCGTATCTCCGCGCGGCCATGTAATATCCTCTATATCAGAAGTACATAATACAATCAATACCATCATTAACTTACTGGTCCAAGGAAGCTAAACAACTGTGAAAGACCTAACATTATGAACCCAAAGATCAAACGAGTTCGTACTGCTTTGAATACAACTCTTCCCAATGATGCATGTTTTAAACCAACATTGTCAACCTCGGCATCCCAAAGTCGTTTAACTCTTTGGCCGTTGTACTCCATAGTCTCATATGTAGAAAGTTTGTCAAGATCGTCTATTTGTAGAGGTTTTTTAAACCCTTTCATGACAGTTTCTGTTGCCCATGACATGAACATTAGTGAAATAAAACCAGAATCATCAATTTTTGGCTTCGTTGGATTTCTACGAAGGAAAACAAAATATGTGGGCGAAATAGATCAGTACAGTCAAAGTGCAGAGGATTTGGGGAGTTGGAAGTTCATAGCCTGCGTAGCTTGGCGGTTTTTAGGAGAAAAAGAATGTTCTCTTCCCCTTCGCCACTCCCTCTCCACCTCCCCTCGTCTCTTCCCCTTCTTCCTCCTCCTCCTAAAAACCGCCAAGCTACGCAGGCTAGGAAGTTCACAGAGCGCGAGCTCATACATGATGCCATTTCAAATCAAATCAGTGAGGACGCGCGCTATATTTTATTTGAATTTTGCCCTTTCTTTTCAGCCGTTTAACAATTATAACGCAGGGAGTTGTTACTGAGTTCTGTTATGCCTCTCAACTCAAGCGGCTCTTTCGGGAAACTGAGTGAGTATTGCGCTCGAAGAACATTGACAGTAACCAGGAGCCCATCCTGCAGTAACTCACTCGGTTTAGGGGGACAAGCAACGTAAAGTATGTCTAAATTTTAAACACTTTACAGTGTGGACACTCGAACCGTGAACACTTCGAGTTTTTTTCTAACTTTTGTTTTCTAACTTTCTATTGCCTCATAGCCTCTCAAGTTGAGCATTGAGTTTACATTGTAAATACACTTAGTGATCAAAATAAATCATTTTTCCGATCAATTTGTTCAAATGATAATTTATATATGTGTGTTAGAAAAAAACCTAATATATAAGTGTTCACGGTTCGAGTGCCCATACTGTAAATGCCCTCAAACAGTGTCCATTATAATTTTTATATTCTAAATAAACAAACAGTGAAATATTTCCCCAATATTCCAATGATAAGTTCTATAAATTTGCGATTAACTTCACGTCCGCCATTAAACAGTTGTCGCTGGGTAGTGACGTCACTTACTCAACCCAAATAAACTAAATAATGTGGCTATAAATATACTATGTGAATGTGAATTCAGCGCGCGCGGGAAGATCTGAAGAATCTGAAGAATTCGACGAATCGCTTGGCAAATCTTCCATATCTTCCTCTAAGTTATAACACTCAATCGATTTTTGTTGAGTGTTTGGAGAAAGTGACGTCCGGATACAAAGGCAAGGTCTTCATGTAGCTGCACAACTTGTCCTGGCTATTGTTTTTTATGTAAAAACAATACATAGAACGACAATAGAGCAATAGCCTATCTATCGACTGAATTTCACGGGCCAATTAGGTGACACTTCAATAATGGCGGACAGCGATTTTTATGCTATTTTAAACTGATCTTTTCACTGCCATCTCACTTAAATGACAAAGTTTATAAAAAATGGATAACTTACTTTATATGAAATCATTTGAATTCGGAAAATCGACCGCTAAAATTTGACAAATTTACGTGCTAATTAAATAAAAAATATTTTTTTCACTGACTTGACATTTTCCTACCAAAAACAAAAACTATTCAAAACAATAAGTCTACCTAAGACGATTATACATGCCAAATTTTATTTGAAACTGAGCTTGATTGAAGGACTTAGGGGAAGAGGGTGTTTGTTACAGACCTCAAAAGCCCAATTTTAACATAAGTCACAAAGTCAAAGTTGGGGGAGTGGTCATTGTGAAATTTTGACTTCAGAGAAGAAGTTGTCGTGTATATATGTTAGTCAGACCAATGGTCACATTCACCCTATTGTGATCCAGGGGGGAGTGATGCTTGTCACGTAACTAACCCTAGCCCCAAAGCCAGCCTTCAGTCAAATCTAACCCTAGCTTCCAGAACTTAACCCTAAGGCAAAACAAAAATAACCCTAAGCCTGAATCGTTAATCTAACCCTAGTTTCTCAACCCTAACTTCTTCCCGGGGTGTCAAAAGTCCTGGTCACGTGACTCATATTTGTTTTGTTTAACCCATTCGCTCCTGAGCTATTTTGAGTTTTTTTAGCGATTCCATATATGGGGTTTCCATGGAAATCTTGACAGTTCTGAAACCCCACGGGCTCAAGTTCTCACGTGTTCTGTCTTTTATCTTGGGACCTCGTCGGGGCTGGTAGATTTTTCTACCTCAAGAAGGCCAATTTTGCATTTTAGAGTGTTTTATAGCCATTATTCGCCACAGAAGCCCCCAGATTAACAGCATCATTAAGGTTGACTGTCGTGGTAGAGACCGTTCTCCTGGAAGAAATCAGGGGCGAGAAACGATTTCACGATGACACATCGGCGAAGGAAATTCAAAATGGCGGACTCAACTGTGAAATCGTCTCTCTGGTTGTTCTGTGGTGGATTCCAGGACCTACAGGCAGTTTTGGCAACTTTGGACTTGTAAAGGTGCAATATTTTGCCTGTAGGACCGAGTGGCTCGGCACTCTAAAAAACTCTAAAAACCGGAAAGGACGGGGCTCTCGCTGTCAAAAATTCCCGTATGCTTCCAGCATGCTTTTCGGGCGTGCAGAAGGAAAACACGTGTTTGCGAAAGTGGTTGTAAGGAAATGGCTATTGTTCGGCGAGTTAATAAGGAAAAGACGGGGGAAAATTCACGATTGTATCAAGAAGAGAGATGGAAGTTTGCTGAGAAAGTAGCGTTATTTTGGAAGAAAATCCAAGTCAAATGTCGGTCATTTTCGAGGTTGTGAAATTGCATCAAAACGGCTCGCATTTTTGATTTCTATGAAAAACAAATTAACTGCCCAGAAATCGGGCCTGTAAGTCAGTTTACTTGAGGTTAAAAGTTGAAGAGTTATCTAGTTGTCACTAATAACTGGCCATCTAGAGATCGATGTTACGAAAATTATTATTATTAAATTCAGAAAGTTAGAATTTTTCAAAGCAGTATCGATGTTTGCGGCCGGTTTCGGCCGGTGTAGGAGTCGATGGGTTAATAACAGTCGACCAATCAGAGCGCGCGAAACTCTGTATATGATATATTCAAGTCTAAAATTATACCGGGAAATAATATAGATGCAAAAATTACTTGATGCTGATTGGCCGAGAGCAGTGCAGTTCAAGTGTAACACCAGTGCAAAAATCTGTAATACCAGTGCCAAAATCTGTAATACCAGTGCAAATTACAAAATTTTAAGGATCCTGATTGGCTAAAATACAATGGAAAATGATATTAGCCAATCACATTGCAGTAAATCACATCACATTGCAGTGGTTTCCATGGCAACAGAAAATTCACAGAAATTCAAGATGGCGGACCTTTGTCGAAAAAGGGTTCAAAAACGCTGCCAAACTCACTGAAAATCCATTTTATACAGTACAAAAGGCAGAAAGAATGCGAAAGAAGGACTCGCTGCCTGTTATTCTGGAGTTAGCAAGCACCAAAAACAACATTTTCACCATTTTATAGACTCGACATGAAAGTTGACGGGGAACTACTAGAAAGGAAAACTACGTGATAAATGAAGAATTTTGTTGTTCTTCAAACTTCTACAAATTAATGAGTATTCAACTTTGGTTTGAGTGGTCAGCAAAGTAATCAAGAATATCCAGTGATTTACAGTAAGTTTAGTCGAATTTCTCTCTCTGAGTGCGTGAATGAACTCAGTCAATTAAAACTGAAGATCAAACTTTTGAGCTTTCGGGAATAGAAAATCAGAGTGATGTACTCGTTTCAACTTTCTAAAAACGATGAACAGCCTTTGTACTTATTACTGTTTGTTGCTATAATCAGTATGTAGTGATTGTTGTGTTTGTAGTGTCGATTAATTTATTGATAATTAATGTCAAATAAATGAGTACTACGCTACGTACATGCTTGTCAACATGTGTCTTTTGCTGTCTAATTTTCGCTAAATTTTTACATACACTAACACCCGAACCCCTACCACCATAGTGCAAAGCAACACTTTGACCATTCGCACAAATGGAACCGGCGGCAAAATCAATTTGAACTTTGTGCCGCGCGAGGAAATCGACTCCGATAAGGCAGTCTTGCGTCAGGTCATTAGCCACTAACACCGGGTGGAGTTCATCAACTCCTCCGATGCGTATCCTAAGGGCACATCTACCCAGGATCCCTAGTGGTTGACCGTTAGCAGAGACAACCCTATCTTCCACCCCCTCCAATACCTGCCCCACCCCTATATGGTCAAAGAGCCGTTTGTGCACCAAGGTGACAGCGGACCCCGTATCAACCAACATTTCAACAACATAGCCGTTAACACTTCAGATACTCTTTGAAAAACACACTCGTGCAAATTAAGAGGAGATTTTTTACGAACGCGCGTATTGAGCACCAAAAACCAATAGCATGGAGAATATGTTTTGTACAAGGCTAAAACTGCTTTAGCAAAGAGTTCAAGTTATTTGTGATGGTTTTTGACCGGTAAAAGTGAAATTAGAGTGTTAATCCAAAGTGAAAATTTGATTTGAAAACATGGGCTAGATCTGTATATTTACTATTATTGCTGATATCCCCTGAATTACCTGAAATTTCAAACAAAAAGCAGGAAAATGGCTTTGTACAACGCTAAAACAGCTTTAGGCAGACAATTTACTTTGTTTTTAATAGTTTGTGCTTAGTTAAAATAAAATTAGAGTGTTACAGTGCGACTACACTAACCAAGGCCACCCAAGCAAATTTTCATACAAATTATCCAATCACAATTGAGTATTTAAACAATAGAATCTGCAAAAATTGTCAAATTTTCGCTTTAAAAGCATATATTTTACTTTATATGTGTATGTATATGATCAAGAGTGAACAAGAAACAGTTTAAAATGTAGAATTCGACATCATTCTGTTATTCAGCGTCACAAATGTGATTAGAAAATTTGATTCAAAATTTGTTTGGGTGGCCTTGGTTGGTGTAGTTGCACTGTAATCCAAAGCGAAAATCGAAAGTCAAACTGTTCAAAAGCGCTCGTTTTTGGCGCTTTTGGCGGATATTACGCGATGTTGAAATAAATATCCTCTTAATTCCAAATTGAACTCGAAACCGTATGATTACCTATACTAATACTAAAAACAAGTAATCGCATGGGGCAGAGTAAAATTAAGAACAGGTCTCTGTAAGAATCAAACAAAGTTGGAAATGAAATTTTTTACCCCCCCTTGAAATTTTGTGTGCAGGTAGGCCACCTAGGGGGGTGCACAAAAACACCCCATGTTGGGGTCATCAAATGTATTGTTGCCATGGAAACGGCAATTGTTCCTTCTGGCCCAGTCCCCACAAATTCAACCCAAAATTCCCTCCTGCAAAGTGCAAATGAATGAGGCTGGTTCTCCGGCGCATTTAAACCAATTTTATTCAAATTTGCTTCCAAAGCAGGTCAACTCTTCTAGTTTTACAAATGGTTAATGACTACAATTGTCTTCGAGTATTCGCTCAGAAAATCGACACTTGGCGAGGGGCCATGTCGGCCATTTTGACAGACAGGAAAAACAGGCACAAATGTTTCGCTTATAGCTCCGAAAGTACGCACTTCTGAGAACTTTTACTTTTATCACAACTTCTATAGACATCGATGTTACAGAATCCAGAAAAATCTCTTCGGGGAGTATGATAATTTTACTATGGGGATTCGTACCATTTGAGGGAAATGTTCAAAATATGAAAAATTCGTCATGTTGTAGCTTGATTATTTCCCTCAAAAATTCCTTTCATTGACTGAATACAGCTATAAAGCTAACTCCTATTATGTAGTGTACCCATTCAATGCAATTATTGAAAGTCTGAAGATGCGAAGTCTGAGAAATAAATATTAGTACCTTGCGAATTTGGGCAGTTTTCACGATGTCAGTCTAATCGATGAAATTGTACTCTGACTGTTCCACATTCTCGGCTATACATGGTACAGACACTAACAGGCATGAAAGAGCTTTTATATTACAACTTAAAAGCGTCCAGATAAGAAAACTTTTGGTTCTTCCGCTCACACAGACCGGCACACTATCGAACGACTGGTGAATAAGAACTGTAAATATTGACGTTCACTCCAATCGAAGCAGGATCATCCTTCCACAGAGCTGTATATATGGTCCATACACTTCGTAAGAGCCTCGTGGTGTATCCTGAGTACTGTACTGTGCTGAAATGTTCCCAATAAAATCTTTAAAACAACAAGAAAATAGTGTTTGGTTCGTATTATCAAAACCGGAAATGTCATGCAATGTTAGCCGCTGACCGGAAGTGAGATCACTTGAAATACCTACCTGGTAGTTTAATTTTTATAGCTATAATAGAGAGCGATCTCTTATTTGTTTGCAAAATTAATTATGAAATACTTATCCTTTTCTGTCCTGCGTTTGGTCGCGTCGGTTTGAAAAGTATGGAAGACAAAAAACAAGTTTATTTCATAAATATGGCAAATAACTAGTCGCCAGAGGGTGTCCGCATATTCTGGGCTTTCGCCGCCTAGGCTTCGCGTCCCCTGACTTGACCCTTGGCTCTATTAAATATCTCCCTGTATCCCTTACCTTGTTTTCACGTATGGCTTAGAGTTGACTGAAATCATATATTGGCAAAAACTGAAAAGTTTAACCAACATTCATTGGGGTGGATTTATTAATAGGCACTTTTTAAAAGCATCGAGGAAGGGGACATGAGGACGACGGCAGAGAAACAATAGCACTAACTACAAAATTCAATAACTTCTTCAGTGGGCACTCAAGTCTACAACCAAGAAAGTTAGATTTAGTGAAAAACAGAAGACCTTTCTGGACTGTAAGTATAACGTTGGCGAACAGACTGGGAAGAAAACGAACGGCGAAGAAGTTGCTAGAGAAATGAGTCGAGCTCGCGGAAAGGACGGTAAACGATTGTTTACCATTGAAGAATTTCTATCTTCTCACCAAATCGCGTCCTATCTTTCTCGTGTAACAGCCAAACGGAGGAACCTGACGGTTCTGGAATGTCAAGCGCAAGAACAATTGGAAGTACTTAGAGAAGTGACGCAATAAGTTACCACTAGTCTTGTTACATCACGTGCCATTGAACCTGAGTGCCAGATCCGCCAAAGAAGATCACGTTACGACCGACTTGTTAAACCTCGACAAAGGCCGTAGTTGTGACCTATTGGGGACTTTACATGTAAAGCATCGAGGACGGGGACGTGAGGACGACGAATCGAAGTTCGAATAAAGTGTTTTGTTGTCTATTGTTTTCGTATTGTTTTCTTTTTTCGTGTTTTTCACTAAATTTGCGCCCTCTTTGATGAATAAGTCGTCTTTTTGTCGTCCGGTTGACTGAACTGAACACCCGTCCTCGATGCTTTTAAAAAGTCCCTATTAATAAATCCACCCCAATGAATGTTGGTTAAACTTTTCAGTTTTTGCCAATATATGATTTCAGTCAACTCTAAGCCATACGTGAAAACAAGGTAAGGGATACAGGGAGATATTTAATAGAGCCAAGGGTCAAGTCAGGGGACGCAAAGCCTAGGCGGCGAAGGCCCAGAATATGCGGACACCCTCTGGCGACTAGTTATTTGCCATATTTATGAAATAAACTTGTTTTTTGTCTTCCATACTTTTCAAACCGACGCGACCAAACGCAGGACAGAAAATGATAAGTATTTCATGATTAATTTTGCAAACAAATAAGAAATCGCTCTCTATTATAGCTATAAAAATTAAACTAGGTATTTCAAGTGCTCTCACTTCCGGTCAGCGGCTAACATTGCATGACATTTCCGGTTTTGATACTATTTTCTTGTTGTTTTAAAGATTTTATTGGGAACATTTCAGCACAGTACAGTACTCAGGATACACCACGATGCTCTTACAAAGTGTATGGACCATATATACAGCTCTGTGGAAGGATTTTCCTGCTTCGATTGGAGTGAACGTCAATATTTACAGTTCTTATTCACCAGTCGTTCGATAGTGTGCCGGTCTGTGTGAGCGGAAGAACCAAAAGTTTTCCTATCTGGACGCTTTTAAGTTGTAATATAAAAGCTCTTTCATGCCTGTTAGTGTCTGTACCATGTATAGCCGAGAATGTGGAACAATCAGAGTACAATTTCATCGATTAGACTGACATCGTGAAAACTGCCCAAATTCGCAAGGTAGGCCTTGAATGAATATTTATTTCTCAGACTTCGCATCTTCAGACTTTCAATAATTGCATTGAATGGGTACACTACATAATAGGAGTTAGCTTTATAGCTGTATTCAGTCAATGAGAGGAATTTTTGAGGGAAATAATCAAGCTACAACATGACGAATTTTTCATATTTTGAACATTTCCCTCAAATGGTACGAATCCCCATAGTAAAATTATCATACTCCCCGAAGAGATTTTTCTGGATTCTGTAACATCGATGTCTATAGAAGTTGTGATAAAAGTAAAAGTTCTCAGAAGTGCGTACTTTCGGAGCTATAAGCGAAACATTTGTGCCTGTTTTTCCTGTCTGTCAAAATGGCCGACATGGCCCCTCGCCAAGTGTCGATTTTCTGAGCGAATACTCGAAGACAATTGTAGTCATTAACCATTTGTAAAACTAGAAGAGTTGACCTGCTTTGGAAACAAATTTGAATAAAATTGGTTTAAATGCGCCGGAGAACCAGCCTCATTCATTTGCACTTTGCAGGAGGGAATTTTGGGTTGAATTTGTGGGGACTGGGCCAGAAGGAACAATTGCCGTTTCTATGGCAACAATACATTTGATGACCCCAACATGGGGTGTTTTTGTGCACCCCCCTAGGTGGCCTACCTGCACACAAAATTTCAAAGGGGGGTAAAAAAATTCATTTCCAACTTTGTTTGATTCTTACAGAGACCTGTTCTTTAAAAGTACTAAGTTCACGAGTGTTTTCAAAGTTTTCGGGAAATTTCTTTCAAATCTTTGAAAACACTCGTGAAATTAATACTTTTAATTTTACTCTGCCCCATGTGATTAGAATGCAATAAAGTATTGACTATCAATTAGCACTAAACAGGATTTGTGAAACAATAGAAAACAAAGGATTTTTCACTAATTAAATTGTTCAATCAACCAGAAAACTGGTAAAACTGAACTGAAACAACAGCTTGATAGTCAGTCAGTTATCATGTTTCCAGACATGATTTCTTATACGAAATTGAATATCGTGATTCGGATTCATGTCAAGAAGTCAAATTCCTGAATTTCCGTTTTTTATATCGTAACACAATAATGGTAAATTGAGTTGAGATTTTTTGATGTTGCTGTCTTAGCCAGTCAAGTACCGTATGAAAAATCGGCCCGAAAAACAAGTTTAGACTTAAGAAACAAGAAAAAGCTCTCATAGAACACAATAATAGAATTATTTCAGCATATATATTATAATTTTACCATCAGAACGATGCCTAAACAAAAACTAAACTAAACAACGCCTGCAGTCGAATAAATTACCTAATTATTAGCCCGGGCCATCAGCCTGCGTGGCCAGGGTCTAAATCATTTGCTTTTGCTTTGTTGCAATCAAAATGATGGTATGTGTCAATAAACGCGAACGAGATAATCGCAAAATACATCATTAATTACGTAAGTACAATGCTATGTTCGTGAGGTATACAAGGCTCAAATTTCACAATCAATCGAACTTGTACCACACACCGAATGATACGATTCAAAGTCTGATCAATTTATATAGAACCTATGAACCAATTACAATGAGCTTACCTCGGAGCAAAAGGAAGGAATTGCTTATAGTTGTATTTACTAGATTTGTGCTTAGAATCAGCAGTATTTGGGATGTTGTTGTTGGTGCACTGTTCAATTCGACCCTCGGGTTGGAAAGCCAAATTAGGAATTCCCGCGTCTTCATTTTTCATTCCTGTCCGAGAAAGTTCCAGTTCTTCCTTTGAAGGATTTGAGTTGGAAGCCATTTTAACCCAGGTTTTAACGTATAGTACCTCAGGTTGTATGACGCAGGAAGACTCAACCAGACATACCGCGAGTCTCGTGCATATCAATGGCAAATGTCAATGTCAACTCATGACATCATGGAATCGTGGAATCACGGAATCATGGAATCACGAAATCGCAGAACGACGGATAATCGACCCAAATCCTAAAACGCGAATCAATTAAACAGATATATTAAAAACTGATAGCGGTTAATCTAGTAGAATAATAATAATAATAATAATAATAATAATAATAATAATAATAATAATAATAATAATAATAATAATAATAATAATAATAATAATAATAATAATAATAATAATAATAATAATAATAATAATAATAATAAATAAAAATAATAATTTTTAAAATAATAATAATGATAATTACAATATAATAAAGTAGCTATTAAATAAATCTAAATATATTGGTAAATATATATATAATAATAATAATAATAATAATAATAATAATAATAATAATAATAATAATAATAATAATAATAATAATAACAATAACAATAATAATAATAATAACAATTTTTATTTTTTATTTTTTATTAACAATAATAACAATAATAATAATAATAATAATAATAATAATAATAATAATAATAATAATAATAACTTTATTTCTCGAAACAAATTATAATAATAATAATAATAACTTTATTCTTCAAAACAAATTACAAATGAGAGATAGAAAAATAGATAAAAATCCTTATTTACAAAATTTAAAATGATCGCTTGGATTGTTCAATAACAATTAACTAATGATATTAGAATACAACAATAAATATGAATAATATAATATAAGCAATATATATATATAAAAAAGATAAAAAATAAATAAATAAAGATATAAAAATATTATTTACAGATGGCTCCTACTGTCGTTTCTATATCTAAATCAATGTTTTTAATGTCACAAGGTAATCTCTTAAATGTTCTTGAGCCTCTCAGACACAGCAGCGCAGATCTCAATATTGAGAACGAGACTTTGGCTCTAATCCATGAGATAACTGTTGCATATTGTTCACCTTTCTTTATAGCAATCAGCTCAGCAAGTCTACTATGGTATCTCAAACATTCGTTTCCCATCCCTCCAGTTGTAGTAAAGACTAATGGTGTGAATGTTCCCTGTTCAATTTCCATCACTCTTTTCGAGTACATACGTTTCTTCTCGTTCTCGTGCATGCGGTAAATCTGTTGGGGATCGAGGTCTTTATAAGATTCTGCATTGGGGTGGCAAACCCGAACATCAAAGAATGCAGATCTTTGTCTTTCCCAAAACCCACGTGCATGGATATCTAAACGTGCGTCCGGTGCTTTATTCGATCCTCTATTCAATTCTTCTCCGGTGATATCTTGGAGGACGGGTTCAATTTCAACGTCACTACAAACCATATTCAATAGTTCAGCTTCAAGATCACGCAGCTCATTATGACGCTGGATTATGAAACCGCCTCTTTTGCAAATCATTGCGTGGTCAATAGAGAAGGATTCACCACATACACAAGTGGAAGGATTACCATCTATATGCCAATCATACCGCAGTTTAATAGCATCTCTAAACTCTCTTTTGTTCAAGTTAAAAGCCATTTCTTTAACTGGAATTACTGTCAGCCAAGTCGATGATCCCTTTTCTGTAGCCAAGTCTAAAACTCTTGATGTCTTTCGGTGTACTGTCTTCTTGATATGATCCACTCTATCTTTTAGTGTATTTTCTTTTTCTCTTCGAACAGTTTGCTGTAGTGATCTTGTGTGGGACTCATCTGGTAATTCATTTGTTTGAGAAATGATGTTTTCAACTAACGGGGTGGTTACATTAACTGATGCTGTATACTCTTGTTTTGCTTCTTGACAGGGATTTGTAAATCCAAGGCCACCCATTCGCACTGGTAATGCTAGGATGTCTCGTTCAGTTTGGCTACAATTATGCTCTGTAATAGATGGTATAAGCAAGTGAGATATTGCGTTCTCTAGTGGTTCTAGGAGATCCTGAATATCAGGCAGTGTTCGAAGAAAGTATGTCCATCGATGCTTCAAACCAAACGTAAAGGCAGCATAACAGGCTTGAGGCTGAGATACTGCAAACTCAGCCAGCTTGGTTATTTCATTGACCCAGTTTTCTACCTTTTTGCTAACATACTCGTCTAGATATGATCTTGAACCCACTACTGCTCCCAGATGTGTCTGTCCTTGTGTGGTAACGTTGATGGCCGTTTCTTTGAAGGCATCTCTTGCGTTCTCTTCTTTTTCCGGTTTAACAATAAGCCAACATTTCTTACCATTGGGAAAATATCCCAAATCTGGTCCAGTCACGTTTAATGCATTCCACCATTTCTTAATTTCCTCTATAGATCCAGCTCCACTCGCATCATCTGCAAACCAGCATTGCTTTGCTTTGGTAATGGACTGTAAGTATGTAATCAGTGGTTGAAGGCTGAGAGCATAGAGACCCATAGCAAGTGGGTCACCTTGTGTTGTTCCTTCTGCAGACTCAAGTTCTTTGCCGCCTGTAATAAATAAACGTGCTGGATGTCTATATGTATTTATTGCGTAGATTGCAATTATTGGACAAAGTACTCTAATGTTGTGTAATGCAGCAGCTCTATTCAATGCATTAAAGGCATTGGAGGCGTCAATGAGCAGAACAGCGTCTGTATCATCTGCTTCAAATATATTATGCATTGCATGGATTGCTGCTTCACTTCCGGATTTCTGGCCAGCACACACCTGTAGTGAGCCACTAACATCAATCACATCCTGCTTGGTTACATTCATTACGCACTTTCCAATAATTCTCCTAATTACCTCGCCCACTCCAATAATAATAATAATAATAATAAATAATAATAATAATAATAATTTTAAATAATAATAATAATAATAATAATAATAATAATAATAATAATAATAATAATAATAATAATAATAATAATAATTTAGTAGGTTTCTGTACGTAGGTACCATTGATTCAGACATGATTTGTTTCTTCTACGTATTTATTTATTTTCCCGAGCTTTCGGGCTCTTGGCCCATCATCAGGGACGAAAGGAAAAAATAACGAATTTTCACATGGCGTGGAAAACAAATATAAACAAAACAAAAACGTTGGCGTAGCGCGCGCGCTCACAATAGAATGCGCTCGAGCAAAATAACAATACCTGGTGGAATAAATGAAAGATAGAACAAATAAATTACAAAAATAATAATAACTATCGGTGTAAAAGAGGGAAATAAGTGTTAGGCATGGTTCTGCCACAGTCTCTGTTAAACAGTGCCTGATTGTTTCTAGCTATAAACCAAGCCTCGGTCCATCTTCTCTTCACCCAGTTGTTTTCACTCGCCAGAACTCTTGTATCTTCCCATGCTATGTTGTGGTTGAGGGCATTTGCGTGCTGGGCCAGAGCGGAGGCATCAGTCTTTGCAAGCCTCACGCTCGCCTTGTGTTCTTTGCGTCTGGTGTCTAATGATCTTTTAGTCTCGCCCACATACACTGCTGTACAATCCTCGCATGGTATTTCGTACACCACTCCTGTTTTCTTCCCTAACGGTATCTCATCCTTCGGTTTTGACAACAGCTGCCTCAATGTAGTCAGAGGTTTGATTGCTACGAGGGCTACAATGTGAAAACATCAATCAAACCTCTGACTACATTGAGGCAGCTGTTGTCAAAACCGAAGGATGAGATACCGTTAGGGAAGAAAACAGGAGTGGTGTACGAAATACCATGCGAGGATTGTACAGCAGTGTATGTGGGCGAGACTAAAAGATCATTAGACACCAGACGCAAAGAACACAAGGCGAGCGTGAGGCTTGCAAAGACTGATGCCTCCGCTCTGGCCCAGCACGCAAATGCCCTCAACCACAACATAGCATGGGAAGATACAAGAGTTCTGGCGAGTGAAAACAACTGGGTGAAGAGAAGATGGACCGAGGCTTGGTTTATAGCTAGAAACAATCAGGCACTGTTTAACAGAGACTGTGGCAGAACCATGCCTAACACTTATTTCCCTCTTTTACACCGATAGTTATTATTATTTTTGTAATTTATTTGTTCTATCTTTCATTTATTCCACCAGGTATTGTTATTTTGCTCGAGCGCATTCTATTGTGAGCGCGCGCGCTACGCCAACGTTTTTGTTTTGTTTATATTTGTTTTCCACGCCATGTGAAAATTCGTTATTTTTTCCTTTCGTCCCTGATGATGGGCCAAGAGCCCGAAAGCTCGGGAAAATAAATAAATACGTAGAAGAAACAAATCATGTCTGAATAATAATAATATAATAACTTTATTCCTCAAAACAAATTACAAATAAGAGATAGAAAAATAGATAAAAATCCTTATTTACAAAATTTAAAATGATCGCTTGGATTGTTCAATAACAATTAACTAATGATATTAAAATACAAACAATAAATATGAATAATATAATAATAATAATAATAATAATAATAATAATAATAATAATAATAATAATAATAATAATAATAATAATAATAATAATATTTACAAAATTTAAAATGATCGCTTGGATTGTTCAATAACAATTAACTAATGATATTAGAATACAAACAATAAATATGAATAATATAATAATAATAATAATAATAATAATAATAATAATAATAATAATAATAATAATAATAATAATAATAATAATAATAATAATAATAGTACAAGCTACCCGTTGGGAATACGGAAAACACTGGAAGCCCTTTACATTGCTAAATTAAGACCAGACTAAACAAACAAGTTAAAAAAGTATTTAATTTCATTGTATATTTACATCGCTGGTCGTGAGTTTAAATACAAGGATATAACTGTACACGTACTATTACAATTAGCAACAAACATGGCATAGCGAGATCATGATAGTTTTTGAGTTCATTTGATTTGCTTTTGAGTTCATTACTCGTGCCCAGGCCGAAGGCCGGGGCTGGAGTCTTAAATTGCAGACCGTCTTTTTTTTTTGTTAGTGGTTGTTATAAAATGGAAGATGGAGACATGAAGTCTGACCACAAGAGAGATTACAAATCACAAACCAATCAGGAGGCACCGGAGGTCAAGCAGGGGCAAGTTCAGTTGTCAGTTGTCAGAATCAATCACGTAAAGATATCTAGCTGACTACATGTAGTTCTCCAAATCTGAGTATGTTTTCTCGATGTTGGTCGTTTATACAAATTCTGAGCTGGCCCGGCGGTATTATGTTGTCGAGTGCGGGGCGATTCCAAATTCTGTTTGTTCTACCGAGTCACCCAACAAGTAGCCAAACACTGATTTGATCAGACTATAATCGTTATCTCAGATCTAAACCTTGAGAAATGTTTTTAGTCGTGAATACAGCTATGATGACTAAGCACAATCTGCAATCGAGTATGACTGTGAACGGGAATGATAAACACTAAAGCAACTCTTGCTAGACAGGTTTTACACATATCTCGTAATTGGAGGGACGGAAGTATTCCCGGCCTATCTAATCAACGAGCTAATTCTGAATGGCTTGAGTTTCCTTGCCAGAATTGTCCTTTTTCCAAAAATACCTTTATAATATAAAGTGGTTTAAAGAAAATTGTCTGGGGTGAGAATGAAAACGTGCCAGTGTCTCGGTCAGTTCAGTTCGTTCCTGATCCCTTCGTTCTTCACAGCTCAGTCCCTCATCGAATAGAAGGTGGAGGCCCATAAAAGGAAGTGAACGATGGCTTGTCTTCGATACAACATCATTTCTCTTCTGCATATTCAACACAACTGCTTCTCTCTCGATACAGCACGAGCTTCTATGACAGCACTTCTAGTCGGTAGTCGTGGAACGATGAGTTAGCACTTCTATTAACGATGACCCAGCACTTCTAGTCTTCGAACCTAGAGAGAAGAGAAGAATACTTTATTTGCACTTTACATAATATTACAAGTTTTTTTGTATTGATAAATAAAATTAAGGAGGAGAATAAAATGATAGTGTAATGAAATGTAAATTGTAAATAGGGTAAATAGTAAATAAGGTAGAAGTGCTGGAGAGTTAGAGCGAACAATACTTCGGATTTAGTTCGATATAAGCTCGGAAACTATTTGACCCGTTTGAGCATAGAATTACTTCATTAGGCGTTCAGTAATACATCGCCCCCGTTTTCAGCCAATCGAAACCCTGAAACAGACATTCATTTTCATATTGGGAATTCATCATGGGTCGGGTATACTGGGTAATCTTCTTATTGGGTGGAACTTGGTGTATGTACTATGTTTAAAGGCCTCCAATTCGGACTGGACGGGGTTTCAAGTCCGAGGCGAATTAATTAGTCGGGAGGAATTTGTTTATTGAAATGGCAATAGTTTTGTATTTGTTTATATTCAATGACGCATTAAAAGAATGCCAAGATAAAGGTAAATCAAATTCCGTGATACCACAGGTAGCCCAAGCTCACCATTTGAAGCTTTATAGCAAGATTATATTAGAACATGCAAGATTATATTAGAACATGTATTTATCGTCCAGCCTTTATCGCAACAGAGCCAGAGAAGAACCGGTGATGAACGTCGAAGGGATTTTAAACGGCTACACGAAGATAAATGTACAAACTTGTGTACTTGTTACATTGTTTGAATATTCAAACCAACGTGAACACTACGTAGCCAGTAGACTCTTCCACAGTACCCGCTCTCAGCGGTCTTTAGTATGAGCATGCGCTCTGACGACTTGGTCGTCAAAATTTGACGACCGAGGGTTTCCCAGAGCCAGCGACGAACCAAATGAGGAGTGGGCTCTGGGTACGAGAATGGCTCCCTCCCCTGCTTCCCCTTCTCCCCAGTCCCCCTCCTTTTTCTCTCCAATCCCCTTTCCCCCTGGTGGAGGCTAAAAGGGTGCCTCAAAAGGACCTCGATCATTTAAAAAATATTCAATTCCACGACGTCACGGATAATGTACGACAATTCCCCGAGCTCATTTCCCGAAGAATCAAATTCAATATATGGCGGAACACATGGTGAACACAAAATGCACAATCGCTGGCTCTGAGTGTACTGAAAGTTGGTTTTATTTATTATGATGGGGTGATGAGTATCATCGATTATCACTGTATGATAATTTTTATCGGAGAATATTTGTTATCAATGTTCAGAATCACGTATAGGGAGGGACTCACAACCTACGATTTCAATCGTATTGATTCGGCTCTCCAGTAAACTCTATACTATCCATGTCTACACAAGAAAAAACAACTTTTCCTCAACTGAAAAAGTTCGCCCTTGTGTCAGTTCCCAAACAATTGCCTCCAAAAGGGATTTTTTTTAAACGGAAACTCTTCAAAGACCCTGCTCGTACACCGTGTCTAGACAGCGTGCGGTATTGTTTTTGTGTCAATTTCTCAACTTGGCAATTACCGAAGAGCATTTCATTTCGATTTTTCGGTAGTAAATAAAAATCATGCCATGACATCCTAAGAGAAACAAATAAATGTGGCACTCAGTACGTCGTGGCACCCTGAAGGCTGAACCTAAAAGTAACTTTTACGTCTTACTGCAATTTCACGCCAAAACGGATCTTGCAAGTCACCTTGCAGAACACTGACAGCCGATTCAAGTATACCTCACCAGGGATACAGGCCGGGACGAGCTCATTCAGTATCTGCGCTCTTATGATGTTCTTCAACACTTTTCGGTTGCTCGCTTAAAGCTGAAAATGCCGCCCAGGAACGCGCCTGTAATATCTCTTTTGTTTACCAAAATATTTGCTATAAAACTGAGAAAATCGAGTCGTTGTGATGGTATCGAACTGCATTAGAGCTTGATATGTTTCTTCTATAGCCAAACTAGTGAGTCGTTCAATTTTTCAAGTAGTCCATAGCGAATCCATGAGCACAGGGATTTAGTTATTTTAAAATTTAAAATATTCCTGTTCTTTCCCGCATTATTATTACCAAAACATTAACTTCCCTGGCTCAATATAATGCAGTTCTCGAAATTCCCGTCGATCAGTCGATAAAAAAAACGAAACCCGAGAACTCTTTCGGAGAACGTCGACTGACGTCATGGAAATGAATATTTAATAAGGTCCTTTTGAGGCATCCCTTTTAGCCTCCACCTTTCCCCCTCTCCTCAGAGCGCCTCGTTACTCGCTCCCAGAGAAACATTTATCTGGGAGCGAGTAACGAGCGACAGGGTTCCCGAGGCATTGATAGGTGCGCGGGGGTCTGTGGAAGAGTCTAGAGGTTGGTCTCCCTGTGTGATGATTCAAAATGGCGGCTATAATACTCTCTTGGGTATATTACAGTTTACAATATAATCTCATTTCTTGTTGTGATATTTTTATTCAAAAAAGTACAATAATGGCTTAGAGTTCTCACAAGAAGATTTGTAATTACAGGGATCAAATAGTCATGGTCAACTATGTTGCGGTCATACAGAAGACACACGTCCTGCACAAATCATTAAGCTTATTACTTGTCCTATTATTGAAGATGTCGCTCTTTTGACTGGCGGAGGAGGCCACACAGTTGTCATCTCTAGTAAGTATCCTTTGAGTTTATATTTGCATAGTCCCACTATTATTCTGTCAATAATATTCAGTTGTTCTGTTTTTGATAGACAATGGTGAATTATATTCTTGTGGATGGAACAATAAGGGACAACTCGGTTTAAAAGATACATCCGATAGACATATATTTACTCGTGTATCTAATATTCCAGTAGTCAAAACAGTTGATTGCGGATGGAATCATACTATGTCAGTTACCGGTAAGGTACTTTTACTTCAATTTTAATTTTAAAATAACAATGAAGTTAATTTACAACTTTGTACCATTTATAAGTTTGATTTCTTTCTTCTTCAGTTGATGGAAGTCTTTTTGTATTTGGATGCAATGCATTTGGACAGCTTGGACTTGGGACAGTTGTAGGCAATCATGCTATACCTATGCCCTGTCAGGTGGGACTGCTTGATCAAGACCCGGCTTAGGCAATCATGCTATACCTATGCCCTGTCAGGTGGGACTGCTTGATCAAGACCCGGCGTAGGCAATCATGCTATACCTATGCCCTGTCAGGTGGGACTGCTTGATCAAGACCCGGCGTAGGCAATCATGCTATTCCTATGCCCTGTCAGGTGGGACTGCGTGATCAAGACCCGGCATAGGCAATCATGCTATACCTATGCCCTGTCAGGTGGGACTGCTTGATCAAGACCCGGCATAGGCAATCATGCTATACCTATGCCCTGTCAGGTGGGACTGCTTGATCAAGACCCGGCATAGGCAATCATGCTATACCTATGCCCTGTCAGGTGGGACTGCTTGATCAAGACCCGGCATAGGCAATCATGCTATACCTATGCCCTGTCAGGTGGGACTGCTTGATCAAGACCCGGCGTAGGCAATCATGCTATACCTATGCCCTGTCAGGCGGGACTGCTTGATCAAGACCCGGCGTAGGCAATCATGCTATACCTATGCCCTGTCAGGTGGGACTGCTTGATCAAGACCCGGCGTAGGCAATCATGCTATTCCTATGCCCTGTCAGGTGGGACTGCTTGATCAAGACCCGGCATAGGCAATCATGCTATACCCATGCCCTGTCAGGTGGGACTGCTTGATCAAGACCCGGCGTAGGCAATCATGCTATACCTATGCCCTGTCAGGTGGGACTGCTTGATCAAGACCCGGCGTAGGCAATCATGCTATTCCTATGCCCTGTCAGGTGGGACTGCGTGATCAAGACCCGGCGTAGGCAATCATGCTATTCCTATGCCCTGTCAGGTGGGACTGCTTGATCAAGACCCGGCATAGGCAATCATGCTATACCTATGCCCTGTCAGGTGGGACTGCTTGATCAAGACCCGGCGTAGGCAATCATGCTATTCCTATGCCCTGTCAGGTGGGACTGCGTGATCAAGACCCTGCATAGGCAATCATGCTATACCTATGCCCTGTCAGGTGGGACTGCTTGATCAAGACCCAGCATAGGCAATCATGCTATACCCATGCCCTGTCAGGTGGGACTGCTTGATCAAGACCCGGCGTAGGCAATCGTGCTATACCTATGCCCTGTCAGGTGGGACTGCTTGATCAAGACCCGGCGTAGGCAATCATGCTATTCCTATGCCCTGTCAGGTGGGACTGCGTGATCAAGACCCGGCATAGGCAATCATGCTATACCTATGCCCTGTCAGGTGGGACTGCTTGATCAAGACCCGGCATAGGCAATCATGCTATACCTATGCCCTGTCAGGTGGGACTGCTTGATCAAGACCCGGCGTAGGCAATCATGCTATTCCTATGCCCTGTCAGGTGGGACTGCGTGATCAAGACCCGGCATAGGCAATCATGCTATACCTATGCCCTGTCAGGTGGGACTGCTTGATCAAGACCCGGCATAGGCAATCATGCTATACCTATGCCCTGTCAGGTGGGACTGCTTGATCAAGACCCGGCGTAGGCAATCATGCTATACCTATGCCCTGTCAGGTGGGACTGCTTGATCAAGACCCGGCGTAGGCAATCATGCTATACCTATGCCCTGTCAGGTGGGACTGCTTGATCAAGACCCGGCATAGGCAATCATGCTATACCTATGCCCTGTCAGGTGGGACTGCTTGATCAAGACCCGGCATAGGCAATCATGCTATACCCATGCCCTGTCAGGTGGGACTGCTTCAAGAGCAATACAAAGCTTAAGATTCATTAAGTGCAATAATTTTGCTTACTAAGTAGGTTTGTCCTGGACTGAGTGTGGTGCACATAGCTGCTGGATTACGGCATTCCCTTGCAGTACTTGGTATGCCAATGCATGTTGTGGTACAATCATTATGAACCAGTCAAGTAAAACCCCCGGTTCCCCCCACACCCTCTCCCCCCCCCCCCCCCCCCCCCCCCCCCCCCCCCCTGGCATAAGTGGGGCATTCACTTTTTACTCAAATTAAAGCCAGTGAAGTCCCCGGCAGAAATGAATGGTGAACTCCCCCCCCGCCAGTACTCATTTGTTCTGCAGATAATATTTTGAAGAAGAAAAATGTGAGTCGCGAATCCCCTGCCTATTCCCTGCTCTGGAAGGCAAAGGAGTGAAGTCCCCGCTTTCCCCCGCTAATGCCCGAGGGGGGGGGGGGGGGGGGGGGGGGGTTACAATTGACTGTGCATTACTGAACCCAATAAAATTTTGCTTTGTAATAAATTGATATATAAATATATATATATATATTTGAAGATGATGGATCTGTGTGGTCATGGGGCGATAATAAGAAAGGTCAGCTGGGAATTCCACAATTAAAAACCAAACTAGTTACAAAACCAACTAAAGGTGAAGAATAATATACCATTATATAATAAACAAACTTCATCTGTATGTCTAATTCCTGTTCTCTAATAACACTGCATGGCTCTCAACCAATCAAAGTGCATGCACGTGATATAGCAATTATTATATAATGGTGAATAAAAAATCTTTGTTTCATAGTCTTTAGTCATCTTGAGGGTAGATTTTGTCAAGTGGCAGCAGGATCACATCACTCTGCTGTTGTGAAAGGTAATCATATGAGAATGATGACAGTGCATTTTGTCAATATTACTTCTGCAACAATAGTTGATGAATGTTATATGAAATATGGAATATTTTGAAAAACGAAATTGTCTGAACATATAGCAGTGAAGCATTGTGTTAATAATATCGACCACAAAATATACAAGAAACATTGTAAAATGGTTACAGGAAAAGGAAGGTTCTGTGAGAGTATGCCCCCAGGGGCTGTTTTCCCTCTTCCCCTTTCCTTTCCCCCTCCCCTTCCCCCACTCCCCTTCCTTTTCTCCTCCCCTTCCCCCTCCCCTTTCCCCTCCCCTTCCCCCCCCCCCCCTTTCCCCTCCCCTTTCCCCTCCCCTTTCCCCTCCCCTTCCCCCTCCCCTTCCCCCTCCCCTTCTCCCTCCCCTTCCCCCTCCCCTTCCCCCTCCCTCTTCCCTCCCCCTACAGCCCCTGGGTTTCCAAGGATGAGGAAGTGGCAAATAATAATTGAAGAACTTTGTGGAAAAATAGCTTATAAATGTGACTTTTCAATAATTTTTTCAACTGTTCTCAAAACAGCCAAAAATAATTTTGCAATTTTGCAGAGAATGGTCAAGTATTGTGTTGGGGTTCAAACCAACATGGACAGTGCGGTAAAGCTGTCTCTTATGGCAACATGTTTGATGAACCTCAACCTATTTGTGGTGCTTTGTCTAATGAAATGGTCACTTGCATAGTAAGTGGTTGGAGCCATCTTTTTGCAAAGACAGGTACACAGTATTGATGTATTTTTCATTTGACATTTCATTTCTTTTTAATCAACCCATTGAGTAACAATAGTTACAACCATTCATAAATGAACTAGAATAATATTTACAAAAGTACAAACAAACTATATACAGTAAATAAATAGATACAGTCAACTCTCTCGTAAGCGGACACCCTCGGGAATTGAAAAAAGTGTCCGTTAGTAGAGCTGTCCGCTTATGAGAACTATTCCCGTAAGCGGACACCAAAGACAAATAGGGTGGATGTCCGCTTACGGGAGAGTTAATTAGCGGGTGATAATTATGTTTTATTCGGTAGAGAAAAATAGCAACTGAAGATATAAAGCGAAACGCTTTATTGATGTCAAATGTTAAAACTCGAAAAAACCCAGAAATACTGTATAGCATAACTATAGCTATTGCAAATTAAAGACAAATTTCAATGCCGAAAGACAACTATTATATGGTGTGTCCGCTTACGATAGAGCGCATCCTCGGAAACCCAGGGGCTGTAGGGGGAGGGGGAGGGGAAAAGGAAAGGGGTCGGAAAACAGCCCCTGGGGACAAACTTCCAGAGAAGTTAATGAGATGTGCTCTGATTGGCCACAAAAATATTTTGTGGCCAATCAGCAAAGAGCGGTACGTTGCACGATGACAGATAGTGCGAAGACATCCGGTAGCCCGTTTTAACTTCAAAGTGCACGATTCCCATGTGGCAATATGTAGTCTAAATGCAGTCGTTTCCCTTCTTTCTGCATGTGATCCATAGTTTTCCCTGGCGCCGCTTTTGGGGAGTTTCTCTCTCGTTTCAAATCGAAGAGCACAAAAGGTTTCCATACAGGAACATTGGGGTCAACTTTCTCGTTAATGATCACGAAATCTTCAACATTTCTTTTTCTTCTTTTATCGAGAGATTCTTTGCCACAAACATGGAAGCAGTCATTAACAGCCTTTTTAGAGGTTTTCTGAACTTCTTCCATACAACCGGACGACAACAAGCGTAGAATAGAATAGAATTTAGCGAGATCCATCAGTTTGTATTCATGTATAAACAATGGCTCAGTGATAACTTCAAAGTGATAATTGATTTGGATTGGCAGTTTTTGTTAACAGATCGTTAAATCATTTAATCCCATTAACCTTCTCTGGAACTCGTTCTGTAAGAGTATGTCCCCAGGGGCTGTTTTTCCCTCTTTCCCTTTCCTTTCCTTTCCCCCTCCCCCCTACAGCCCCTGGGTTTCCGAGGATGGAGAGAGCGTAAACAAGAGAAAAATCCAATTTTCATTTTCAAAAGTGTCCGCGGCGTCCGCTTACGAGAGTGTCCGCTTACGGGAATGTGTAAATACAGAGTTTGACTGGGGGGTAAAACGGGGATTTGAAAAGGTGTCCGTAAGTAGAGCTGTCCGCTTACGAGAGTGTCCGTTAGCGGAGAGTTGACTGTATATTCAAAGTCCTTTGTAACATAGGTCAACATGCATTGACTTTGGTACACATATATAATTTTGATTGTTTTAATTTATCTGTTTGGTAAAAACCTTTGCCCATGGTACCTTATCAAAGACGTTAGTCTAGATCTGTTCTTTATTCAGTAAATCAGTTTTAAATTAGTAGGGAGTGATCATAAAAAATAGAAATGTGATAACGGATTGTTTTACTTGACAGAAAATAATCATATCTTTGGCTGGGGACGTGCTGATTATGGCCAGTTAGGATTAGGAGATGACATTGTAAAACAAGGATACGCTTGCCAGCCGAATAGAATATCAAGTCTTGATGGAGTTACACAAGTAAATAAAACAATACGTGCATACATATAGTTTATTTAAAAGACAACACGGTACAATACTTGCATACATATAGTTTATTTAAAAGACAACACGGTACAATACTTGCATACATATAGTTTATTTCAAAGGAAACACGGTAGAAAACACAGTAGGCATGTATACATAGAGTTTATTTAAAAGAAAACACGGTACAATACATGCATACATATAGTTTATTTAAAAGAAAACACGGTACAATACATGCATACATATAGTTTATTTAAAAGAAAACACGGTACAATACATGCATACATATAGTTTATTTAAAAGAAAACACGGTACAATACATGCATACATATAGTTTATTTAAAAGAAAACACGGTATAATACATGCATAATATAGTTTATGAAAACACGGTATAATACATGCATACATTAGTTTATTTAAAAGAAAACACGGTACAATACATGCATACATATAGTTTATTTAAAAGAAAACACGGTACAATACATGCATACATATGGTTTATTTAAAAGAAAACACGGTATAATACATGCATACATATAGTTTATTTAAAAGAAAACACGGTACAATACATGCATACATATAGTTTATTTAAAAGAAAACACGGTAAATACATGCATACATATAGTTTATTTAAAAGAAAACACGGTACAATACATGCATACATATAGTTTATTTAAAAGAAAACACGGTACAATACATGCATACATATGGTTTATTTAAAAGAAAACACGGTACAATACATGCATACATAAGAAAACACGGTACAATACATGTATACATATAGTTTATTTAAAAGAAAACACGGTACAATACATGCATACATATAGTTTATTTAAAAGAAAACACGGTACAATACATGTATACATATAGTTTATTTAAAAGAAAACACGGTACAATACATGCATACATATAGTTTATTTAAAAGAAAACACGGTACAATAAATACATGCATACATATGGTTTATTTAAAAGAAAACACGATACAATACATGCATACATATAGTTTATTTAAAAGAAAACACGGTACAATACATGTATACAAGAGAGAAAAGTAAGAGAAGGAATCCCTGGTATTGGGCTCTTGACCCATCATGTGCCCCGTTAATTCTATTTTTAGAATCAATCTATCTTTAGAACGGAACGTGATTGGTCAGATCATATAAGGCGAGGTCGCGCAGGCCGTTACGCACGGCTTTGAAATGAAAAGTCAAAATTGAGCGAAGAAAATCTTCTCAACTTTCTCGAACATTTTACAAATTTTTACTTCGAAAACTCAATAAAGGATTTTACCAAATTATCCTTTTGGGATTTGACTGAAATTATTGTGAATTTGGGACACTTGAGACGATTCTAAATAGAGGAAAAACACAGCTTCAGTTTGCCATGTCCTTCGACAGAGAAAACCGACCAAGGAGTCGTTTTGTTTATCTTGTAGGACTACAGATGGTTGAATTAAATTTTCATGTCCACAATATGGCTGGTGCTTCAAGGTTTTGGTGATGTTGGCTCTTGTAAAGTTTCCTTCGTGTTTTCCAACCTGAAAATAACGCTTGGACTTCGTAATTGTTGAATACAAGTGCCGGTAAGACCACATTAACTTTAGAGTTTGTTTTCGTGATTGCTTTGACTTTGATCGTTGTGTAGTTTATATTTGTAGCACCTTAATTTTGCTCAATTCGCCTGATTATTCGTAAAATCCTTCGATGAATCTTAGAGAATTAAATTGTGGCCTTTTCTCAGAGAGTTGACGATATTGTTGCGCTCAGTTTTGTATTTTTATTCAGTGCAGACTTTGCATGTAAACATCATAGAAATCGTGCGACCACTGCTTTGTTTATATCTTGGAGCAGAAGCTGTGTAGTCTTTTGCTTTTCTTTTTACTGCGGACGGTGTAAAGTGCAGGTTGCAGGTTGCAGGTTGCAGGTTGCAGGTCAAAATAACTCAAACCAACTTTCCCTTGGATTATAAAAAAAAAAAAAATTGGCCGATATTCGTCGAACTGAACGAAAGACTCCCGAAAGTAAGATTATAAATGTCCCGAAATCAGGAAAATCCAATGATGAGGAAAGGTTGTGTTCGCACCACGTTCAGCTTCAAAATCAGTCCATTAAGGCATTAGTTGTTTTTCTCTGATTCAGATTGCAGGGAGATTGGCTCGATGATCAAATGATCTGATACCTGTCTTTTCGGATCTTTTCGGTTTCCATGAATAAAAACACCCCCAGAATAACAGCTTTTTATTTGAGGAGTAAAATTCACGTGTCCAGGGGTTTTCCATGGCAGTTTTTCAAATCAATTGGCCAAGATAAGTCATGTTTTTATACGGCAGCGACACAATCAGCCGCCATCTTTAGCACTATGGGTTTCCTGTGGTAGGATATAATTGTTTTTGGGTTAAAAGTGCTAAAGATGGCGGCTGATTTGTCGCTGCCGTATAAAAACATGACTTATCTTGGCCAATTGATTTGAAAAACTGCCACTGGAAAACCCGGTACACGTGAATTTTACTCCTCAAAGTAAAAAGCTGTTATTCTGGGGGTTTTTTATCATGGAAAGCCGAAAAGATCCGAAAAGACAGGTATCAGTTCAGTTGATCATCGAGCCAATCTCCCTGCAATCTGAATCAGAGAAAAAAAACTAATGCCTTAATGGACTGATTTTGAAGCTGAACGTGGTGCGAACACAACCTTTCCTCACTCATTGGATTTTCCTGATTTCGGGACATTTTATAATCTTACTTTCGGGAGTCTTTCGTTTTTCGACGAATATCGGCCAATTTTTTTTTTCAAATAACCGATAGTATAAGCTTTATTAAATTGACTGAAAAAAAAAAATCCAAGGGAAAGTTGGTTTGAGTTATTTTGACCTGCAACCTGCAACCTGCAACCTGCAACCTGCAACCTGCAACCTGCAACCTGCAACCTGCAACCTGCAACCTGCATACACCGTCCGTTTTACTGCGGTTCTCAGTATTATGCGAACTCAGACATTCAAACAGTCGGCTGGAAATTGGTTTTTCGCTACCCGTCAATCAAATTCAAAACCGGCTCAAACGAATTCAAAACTAAATACATTCTTCGACCAATATAATTTAGCTCAAAATCATATTTGGTTTCCATTTGGTGGGTCTTCTGACTTATATTTTTAAGTTTACTGATTTTTTATGTCGATTGACGGCAGCGAAAAACCAAGTTCCAGCCGACTGCTTGAATGTCTGAGTTCGCATAATACTGAGAATCGCAGTAATGGCAAAAAATAAAAAGTTTTTGAAACTGAAAAACCAAGGTAACATATGAGTATTTTAAAATTCTAAAAGAAAAGAGCGCGGGCATGGTAACTAAAGCTAAAAATAGCTTCGATCTAAAAATAGAATTAACGGGGCACATGATGGGGTACCAGGGATTCCTTCTCTTACCTCATTTTCTCTTGATGTATACATATAGTTTATTTAAAAGAAAACACGGTATAATACATGTATACATATAGTTTATTTCAAGAAAACACGATACAATACATGCATACATATAGTTTATTTAAAAGAAAACACGGTATAATACATGTATACATATAGTTTATTTAAAAGAAAACACGGTATAATACATGTATACATATAGTTTATTTAAAAGAAAACACGATACAATACTTGCATACATATAGTTTATCTAAAAGAAAACACGATACAGTAGGCATGTATACATATAGTTTATCTAAAAGAAAACACGGTACAATACATATATTAATATTTAAAAGAAAACACGGTACAATACATGCATACATATGGTTTATTTAAAAGAAAACACGATACAATACTTGCATACATATAGTTTATCTAAAAGAAAACACGATACAGTAGGCATGTATACATATAGTTTATCTAAAAGAAAACACGGTACAATACATACATTAATATTTAAAAGAAAACACGGTACAATACATGCATACATATGGTTTATTTAAAAGAAAACACGGTACAATACTTGCATACATATAGTTTATTTAAAAGAAAACACGGTACAATACATGCATACATATAGTTTATTTAAAAGAAAACACGATACAATACATGCATATACATATAGTTTATCTAACACGATACAATACATGCATACATATAGTTTATTTAAAAGAAAACACGGTACAATACATGCATACATATGGTTTATTTAAAAGAAAACACGGTACAATACATGCATACATATAGTTTATCTAAAAGAAAACACGATACAATACATGCATACATATAGTTTATTTAAAAGAAAACACGGTACAATACATGCATACATATAGTTTATTTAAAAGAAAACACGGTACAATACATGCATACATATAGTTTATCTAAAAGAAAACACGATACAATACATGCATACATAAGAAAACACGGTACAATACATGCATACATATAGTTTATTTAAAAGAAAACGCGGTACAATACATGCATACATATAGTTTATTTAAAAGAAAACACGGTACAATACATGCATACATATAGTTTATCTAAAAGAAAACACGATACAATACATGCATACATAAGAAAACACGGTACAATACATGCATACATATAGTTTATTTAAAAGAAAACACGGTACAATACATGCATACATATAGTTTATTTAAAAGAAAACACGGTACAATACATGCTCAGTCATTTGCTCAGCTGTGAGTGCAGCCTTTAAATTGATGCATTTCTCCATTCTCTTCATTTTTCTAGATGATGTGCGGTGCAGAACACAATATTGCATTACTTGGTATGAAATAAATAATTTAAAACCTACTGTACGTACTACGCATGCATGCACTATCTACTCCCCCATAGGGTAGAATGACGCGACATTTGTGCTGATTTAATTAGGTTGAGAGCGCGAAATTCAAATTTGGCGCTTCAACCACAGGTAGCCCAAGCTCAGTATCAGTGGCGTAAATACAGTAAATTGGTGTACTTGAATAAATAAATAAAAAATCGTTTGCCTTTATTCGACTCGTACTTGTTCCTTGTATTGTCCTTTACCTCTGTAGGAATTTCTAGGCCATTCCGCTTGAAATTGAGAGAGTTACAGCGGTTTTAAAAAAAATTCCCTACCAGTAAGAAAATATAGAAGGTAGGTCACTCATGGCCGCCAGCGAACTCACATGGTCCCACTCAAATGCTCGTAAATCTCTCGAAACTAGACATAACGCCAAATTTCTTTCGGTAAACTGTAGTCCAATACAAGTCCGATAAATCACACTGCCATTCCCTTCTCTTACTCATCGCTATCTGCATCCAAGAGCAAGGTTTTTGTGACTTTCATCGGCAACATGAACCTCTGTACCTTCAAGTCTGACACGGATTTTGAACGGCCGTACAAAAAATGCACACACCGGGGAGGGACAGAGGTACATTTGACACTTGAATAGAATTTCCGTACCCTCCCGTGAGGATTGCAACCATATCTTGTCAGAGATTATAACAAAATATTTTCTTCGAATTCGTGTTGATTTTCAATACCCCATTTGGAATTTGCTCCAAAGGCCTTTTCCTTGAAATCAGAAGCATTAATTTGACAGAAGAAATACTGTAATCTATGATAGAACGAAATTTTATTCAAGTGTCAACTTGATTAGATTATTATGTATACTGCACGTTCGTATTTTGAACGAGCTTCACGCTCCTGGACGACACGTGTTGAAATAAACTATTGTATTGTATTGTACCTCTGTCCCTCCCCGGTGTGTGCATTTTTTGTACGGCCGTTCAAAATCCGTGTCAGACTTGAAGGTACAGAGGTTCATGTTGCCGATGAAAGTCACAAAAACCTTGCTCTTGGATGCAGATAGCGATGAGTAAGAGAAGGGAATGGCAGTGTGATTTATCGGACTTGTATTGTACTACAGTTTACCGAAAGAAATTTGGCGTTATGTCTAGTTTCGAGAGATTTACGAGCATTTGAGTGGGACCAAGTGAGTTCGCTGGCGGCCATGAGTGACCTACCTTCTATATTTTCTTACTGGTAGGGAATTTGTTTTAAAAACCGCCGTAACTCTCTCAATTTCAAGCGGAATGGCCTAGAAATTCCTACAGAGGTAAAAGACAACACAAGGAACAAGTACGAGGCGAATAAGGGCAAACGATTTTTTATTTATTTATTCAAGTACACCAGAACAAGAAAGCCCATACATTTACTGTATTTACGCCACTGATACTGAGCTTGGGCTACCTGTGCTTCAACGCACACACTAAAATACAAAGGAAACAAGCAAAAACAGCAAAGTGCCTGAAAAGAAACGGTAAAATGTGTGCCTCAGTTTGGTTCTGATCAAAACCCTGACACAGGATCATATAAAAGAGATGTTCAGTAACCATTTGCCGTTTTAAAAACTCAAATCCGATAAGAGTTTAGGGTAGCAAAAGTATTTTGAATCCAAGGTAATTTCGTCGAAAAATGTATGGGAAGTAGACCTCATTGATATTCACAATCCTTTTTCTCGTGAAATTAAAAGTTGTGTACTTTTCCTGACACGGGAAACATTTATTTGTTTATTCATCTAGCATTTTGCCGAATTTAATCAAAATTGCTTAAATACTTAAGGTAGCAAATTGCGAAGAAAAATAGGTTGTTTTGCATCTTGTGATTGCGGCAATTTTCAAAGTTCCCGCCAACTCGAGATCGAAGCTAAACTCCGCCCCTCGATAATTCCCGGAGGAATGGTAATTTCACGACTGTAATCGGCCTATTGTGAAAGTCAATCAGAGCATAATACCCAAGTTCATGAACTGTATTCTATCCAACTGTATTCTATCTAACTGTATTCTATCTAACTGTATTCTATCTAACTGTATTCTATCTAACTGTACAGTTTGCCCTCTGGCGAAGTGTCATTTATATTGATCAGTGGATTTTGTCTCAATAGATAACGGCAAGGTTTTGACATGGGGATGGAACGAACATGGTATTTGTGGATCTGAAGATGAGCAAAATGTCCATAAACCGAGATTTGTACATGAAGAACGCGATGTCGCTCTCGTTGGATGCGGTGGAGGACATACTTTTATTTTGCTGAAATCAAGATAGCTGTGTAATAAAACAATAGAAATACTGCTAGATCTTGACAACAATGTCTTGCAAGCGAATGATTGTATTGAATTCCACGACAGACGCATAATAATAATAATAAGAAGAAGAAGAAGAAGAAGAAGAAGAAGAAGAACTTTATTTTTCGTCTGTCGTGGAATTCAATAAAATATTTAGTTATTTAATAATTGTGGACACTAAATGAAAGAAAATGAAATAGCTGTTAGGAAGCATAAGCTTTAGTTAGACTTGAAAGACAGTTAGAGTTGTTTTCATAGAGGACATTTTTGGGGCGTTTCCGGACCCCACTGTTACTTTTAAATACCTGAAATTCAATTGATTTTCTCATACTCATTAATTATTCATGAGGTAACCAGCCAATCCGGTGCATCAAATCCGGTCACATGATGGACCTGGATACTCCGGAAAGTCCGCTCTAGAGTACTTTGAAATGCATTTCAAAGTCCAAGGACTAAAAAGTACTCTTTCCTGAGTTCTTATCCCTCATATAACAATCATCGGGACCTTGAACAGAGTAGAGGCAATACCACTCTGTCCGAATTAGATTCAATCTGAAAGCACGCTCTACTCCCTCGAGTAGAGCGCATGAGCAGAGAATATGCAAAGACTGGAATTCTTGCTTTTCCGGGCTAAAATCTTGGAACTCTTTATTTATTGCCTTTAGGCCATTAATGTAATAATTAATGAGTATGAGTAGTCGTTCAGTTCCAAAGCCTCGAATTCGGACTAGACGGGGTTTCGCCTCGGACTGGAAACCCCGTCTAGTCCTCATTCTCGGCTTTGAAACATTACTTCAAAAACTCATTAATTATTCACGAGGTAAACAGCCAACCAGGTGCCCTCAATTTGGTCACATGATGGAACTGGATACCCCGGAAAGTCCGCTCTAGAGTACTTTGGAATGATTTCAAGTCCGCTCTATAGTACTTTGAAATATTATTTCAAGTTCTAGGACTGGAAATATCAGTTCAAGTCTGGAATAGAAATATCATATAAATCAATAACTTAATTTCTGACAGGAAATACTATTTCAAATTAAACTTAGACACAAGTAAGCAAGTAACATGTTATTTGTTAAGTGCCTATAAAACGAAAACAGACCCCGTTTTTATTTGCTACTACGAAAGTTTACTATTTGCTTGTTTACATGGCGTTAATAAAAAGTGAATTGATCTACGGGAACATTTTTTATTTCACGCACGAAGTTGGGCATTTTGGGTTTCAAAGTGCGACAATTCCCGCTCGGTCAAACTATAGAAATGTGACGTCATAAGTTGTGCAATAAAGGCATACACAACTTATGACGTCACCGAGCCATTGTCAAGGGCCCAGTCTCTTGTCGCACATTTTGGTTGAAAATGATAATTTTCGAACCGCGAAAAGAAAATGTTCGCACGCTCAATGTCGATGTTTAAATACAGCAAATGTTCAGAGAAAGACCAAACAACAATAATGTACAATAAAACAAGGATCGACATTTTCGTTTCATAGGCACTTTAAAAAACTCGGAATGCATGATTTTTAACTGCTTAAAAAACGCATTTAATAATTTCATAAACTCGCTACGGCGATATTCGAACCCCGGAACACTCTATGGGAGGTTTTATGGAATCTTTTTCTGACGTCAAAATCTGTCGCGAGTGGCCGTCAAACCGTCATTTTACTTGCTCAAAACTTCAATTTTAGATCGGTGAAGTCTAAATATCTGTCAAATATACCAAATATAAGTTACTTATAAACAAACAAACAAATGTCATCTAGTTGCTTGAAGAAAAACTAACAGACTTTGAAAGTTAAGTTCGAACATTTTGTAGATCTTGACGGCCACTACGTCACACGTAAAACCTCCCATTGCTAATCCCTTTACTTACCACTATGCCATCAGGTAGTTCGATGGGTATCACGGAATTTGATTTACCTTTATCTTGGCATTCTTTTAATGTGTCATTGAATATTGTTTTTTGTTTAATAAACAAATACAAAACTAGTGCTATTTCTATTGTTTTCTATTGTTTCATTAGTGCTATTTAGTACTAATTAGTTATTTAGTTTTCAAGCTTTTCTAAATTGCACTCTAATTCCATTGTATTCTTTTGTTTTCATTGGACTATTAGATGGTGACTAGTTGATTCTATTTCACGGGTTTATGAAAACGACTCTAACCGATACAATGAACTACCAAGGTGTATTAAGACGTAAGAAAATTGAGTGAATTTTCGACATGGATATTAAACTCCTTTGTCTTTGTCGAAAGCAACACGAACGAATACCAATCAAAACTCGGCCTCTGGTACCTCGGGCATTCCACCCCCGGGCATTCCACAAACTGCTCATGCAATGCTTCGTAAAGATACAAACCAATAAGACCTCAAAAGTCATGTGTACTAACATGACTACTGTAAGTTATACGTATTAAATTATTATTTGTTGTGTGCTCGATTCGATAATTGCCAGCCGATTATTGTGGTGTCTCGAAAGAATCGTCCCTTTTCCTATAGTTTCCTATTATTATTAGTTTTCATTCTTCCGTTCTTTTACATGCAGGGGTGACGTACGGGTGGGAGCAGGAACTGCGCTTTCTTCGCAGTTTTTTTTTCTCAATCGCAATTGAACTACAATAATATTCTCTCAAATTTATGCGGCGCAATCAGAATACGTAGTCCAGATTTAATTGTGCTAAATCAGTTCTATACGGACGTTCTACACACATGAAAAGACTACGGGGGTGGTTTGTGGTAGAATACGTAGTCCAGATTTAATTGTGCTAAATCAGTTCTATACGGACGTTCTACACACGAAAAGACTCTACCGGGGTGGTCTGTGGTTGACAGCATGTACTTTGTATTTATAGGCAAATATGGCTACAAAACTATTTCCATGTCAGGCAAGGTATTGGCTTAGGACTGATGAGCACATGACAGTGCGGACACATCACGACCCAGATATCGCCTACATTCAGTAACGCGGTGCCTAACTTAGACATGGCCTATAGTCGGTAACGGTGCCGTAACTAATAGTGGATAATAATAGTGGATAAAGTTTGGTACCAGTTGATTCTCGATAACAGTTTTGGTCTTCAAATCTATTCAAGCGTTTAGCTTTCAAGTCTTCTTGAGTAGTTTTCTGAGTGCATATTAAAATAGTATCGCAAAGTGGAATATAATACATATAAAGTTTTTATATATGAAGATTATTTTTCCTCTCTCCTAGATCGGGTCAATCCCGTCCAACCCTTAGGTCATTGACATGATATTAATAAGCAATAATTTTTCTACCTGTCTATTTTCAAAATTTTGCTGGTATTTTCACAGCGAAGGTCCAATCGTTCTTCGTTCAAGGCAGTCAGGACAACCTTTCCTTAGTTTGGAGATCGTAAAAATGGGGCTTCTAACGCTCCTAGGTAAGCCATATTACATGTATTGTTTGGTTATATCTTTTGCTTACACTAACAATCGTTTCATTCGGGTATTTTATAGCTTTGACACTTGTGGGAATTTTGGGTGAGTAACCGATGTACTATTTCTCGAAATACCTTACAAGGCAGCTTTTCAACTGTTCAAAGATTTTAATTAAATGATCACCTTGTGATACTCTGATAGCAGTCAATGAGCCATACGATAAAAGATGACTATAGGAATTAGTCTGATATGGTCTAATGCTTGACTGGTACGGCGTTATATCTGGCTGCTAACATTCATTCAGTCTTCTTCAAGTCATCGATAAAAACGAAATTAAGCTGGACGCGCGCAGTTTTGTTTCTTAATTTGACTTAAAAGTGTGTTTTACATGTTAGACTAATAGTCATTGATATCTCATGTGATACAGGAACAACAAGAGCTGACTTGGACGATAACGTTAACGTTGAGACAGGTAACTGATATAAATATATAGGAACTTAAACAGGACCTCTCTGAAAATCACATTTGTGACGAGAGCTCCTGTCTAAACATTGTTATTATTATTTAACATAATAATAAAGCCTTTATTTTAGAGTGCAAATTAGAAAAGCTTGAAAACTAAATAACTAATTAGTACTAAATAGCACTAATGAAACAATAGAAAACAATAGAAATATCACTATTTAGTACTATTTAAAGTTAGTACTATTTCACGCTTTTCTAAATTGCACTCTACGAGGGTAGCACTAAATAGCTAAAGCTAATGAACTTGTGGCCCTCAATAACTAATAACTATGTAAATATGTAACAATATGATAAAATATGATGCTGATATACTTCATTCAAGGACACTAATGCGTTCACTCATGACACCCTGTTATGGTTTCAGAATACCTGGGTTGCTATAAGGACGATAAAGTACCGTATAATCAAATGGATCGTGCCCTCACCTATCCCATCAAGAATTTTTTCGGACACAAAGTTTATTGCGTCAATGCTTGTGCTCAACTTTATTTCCGTTACGCTGGTCTTCAAAATGGATATCTCTGCTTCTGTGGAAACGGTTATAACAAATACGGTCGCCTTGACGACAAATTCTGCAACATGGAATGTAGAGACACTCATATCTCAACAAAGAATCTCAAAAGAACTCGTAACGGAGAGTTTTGGAAGGATTGCGGAGGACGATGGGCCAATTCTGTTTATTCAGGTTAGATTAATCTAAAGGTAACATAATAATGATAGTAGTGATGATGATAGTGATGATGATAGTGATAAGCTAACTTTGGATGACAATAGTGGGGAGAGAAAGTGTACGATCACTGACTACATCTATTTCTTACAAAGCCTATGGATTACTAAAACAAGAACACCAAGCACAAGAAGCAGCAACTGATGATGCCTGGTTGTATTCCACAAGAAAGTAACTTAACTAGTAAACGCGACGTATGGTGAGTGTTTAAATATGATTAACAACCACCTTAATCAGGGGCGTAGGCAGGGGGGTCCCAGGGTGCCTGCGACCCCCCTCCTCTGGGTCTACTATTTAAATTTATTTATCGAATTCATGAATAATTAATTGAGGGAAATACCATACAGTTCGGCCGCTCATATTGTATCAGTATTACATGTTTGAGGAGGGGAGGGGGGGGAGGATTTGGTAGTGATCGATATGGAGTGTGACCCCCCAATGGAAAATCCTGGCTACGCCCCTGTTAATGATGACGTAGTGATTGATTGTTTTCCTTTAGTATATAAGACGACAAGCAGCCACCAAACAGGACCGTTCAATGGGGTATGTCAAGAACACCGAGGCTTCTACAGTATATCAACTTTTTAATGAGGGACGGTTGGGTTTCGAGATGTAAACTAGATTTCGTGTCTATATATGCTCTGACTATAATCAAATATATTGTACAGATATCTTTATCAGTGATTATCTTAATAATACTGTATCAACTTTCCATTATAAATTAATTAAAGTATTGCATGATATCATTTATCAGCTGGACAGGTGTAACTTTCTATTGTATCTTTGTGTTCGTAATTAAAGTATTGCATAAGTATTGCATGATATCATTTATCAGCTGGACAGGTGTAACTTTCTATCATAAGTATTGCATGATATCAGTTATCAGTGGTGCAACTTTCTGTAGCCGGGTCGAGTTTCACAAAACATGAATCCTTCTCTATTGTATTGTAGGCCTCACATAGGTTAAATGTATCTGTAGCCACTCTCGATATTGTCATTTCAGGATTGAGGGATGTAATATAGTAAGGGTTATAATAGTGTGTTATGTGTTCAATAAACCAGTTCTGTCGTAGCTTTTATGCGGTGTGGTTGTGCTGTTCTCTTGCTTCTCACGGTCCATCCTAAAAGGACCTCATTTCACTTGGTCACATTTCTATTACTAGTACTCTCTGGCTAAATTGTATTTCGTTCGTACAACATTTGACAGCACGACCAGTGTAGATAATCAAGGAAATTAACAAATAATAATAAATATCTACAATCAAATGCGCTTTGCGGAGCCTTCTCTCTGCAAGTCAGTAGGACAAAGAGAAACAAACCACTATACACCACGTACATCAAAGTGGAAGTCGTAGACTGATCTAGAAGGTATAATCCTCTCCAGTGTCGCTCTTGTGGTGGTTCTACAAAAGACTTACAAAGTGTAGCCTGGGCGAAGTCATCTCGCTTTCTCCTATAGATTCAGGTGTCGCTCTTGTAGTGGTTCTACAAAGAGTAGCCTGGGCGACGTCATCTCGCTTTCTCCTATAGATTCAGGTGTCGCTCTTGTGGTGGTTCTACAAGAGTAGCCTGGGCGACGTCATCTCGCTTTCTCCTATAGATTCAGGTGTCGCTCTTGTGGTGGTTCTACAAAGAGTAGCCTGGGCGACGTCATCTCGCTTTCTCCTATAGATTCAGGTGTCGCTCTTGTGGTGGTTCTACAAAGAGTAGCCTGGGCGACGTCATCTCGCTTTCTCCTATAGATTCAGGTGTCGCTCTTGTGGTGGTTCTACAGAGAGTAGCCTGGGCGAAGTCATCTCGCTTTCTCCTATAGATTCAGGTGTCGCTCTTGTAGTGGTTCTACAAAGAGTAGCCTGGACGAAGTCATCTCGCTTTCTCCTATAGATTCAGGTGTCGCTCTTGTAGTGGTTCTACAAAGAGTAGCCTGGGCGAAGTCATCTCGCTTTCTCCTATAGATTCAGGTGTCGCTCTTGTGTGGTTCTACAGAGAGTAGCCTGGGCGAAGTCATCTCGCTTTCTCTGTCGCTCTTGATTCAGGTGTCGCTCTTTTCTCCTATAGATTCAGTGGTTTGTGGTGGTTCTACAAAGAGTAGCCTGGGCGAAGTCATCTCGCTTTCTCCTATAGATTCAGGTGTCGCTCTTGTGGTGGTTCTACAGAGAGTAGCCTGGGCGAAGTCATCTCGCTTTCTCCTATAGATTCAGGTGTCGCTCTTGTAGTGGTTCTACAAAGAGTAGCCTGGACGAAGTCATCTCGCTTTCTCCTATAGATTCAGGTGTCGCTCTTGTAGTGGTTCTACAAAGAGTAGCCTGGACGAAGTCATCTCGCTTTCTCCTATAGATTCAGGTGTCGCTCTTGTAGTGGTTCTACAAAGAGTAGCCTGGGCGAAGTCATCTCGCTTTCTCCTATAGATTCAGGTGTCGCTCTTGTGGTGTGGTTCATCTCTACAGAGAGTAGCCTGGGCGAAGTCATCTCGCTTTCTCCTATAGATTCAGGTGTCGCTCTTGTGGTGGTTCTACAAAGAGTAGCCTGGGCGAAGTCATCTCGCTTTCTCCTATAGATTCAGGTGTCGCTCTTGTAGTGGTTCTACAAAGAGTAGCCTGGACGAAGTCATCTCGCTTTCTCCTATAGATTCAGGTGTCGCTGTAGTGGTTCTACAAAGAGTAGCCAAGTCATCTCGCTTTCTCCTATAGATTCAGGTGTCGCTCTTGTGGTGGTTCTACAAAGAGTAGCCTGGGCGAAGTCATCTCGCTTTCTCCTATAGATTCAGGTGTCGCTCTTGTGGTGGTTCTACAAAGAGTAGCCTGGGCGAAGTCATCTCGCTTTCTCCTATAGATTCAGGTGTCGCTCTTGTGGTGGTTCTACAAAGAGTAGCCTGGGCGAAGTCATCTCGCGCTTTCTCCTATAGATTCAGGTGTCGCTCTTGTGGTGGTTCTACAAAGAGTAGCCTGGGCGAAGTCATCTCGCTTTCTCCTATAGATTCAGGTGTCGCTCTTGTAGTGGTTCTACAAAGAGTAGCCTGGTCTCGCTCACGAAGCTACTCATATATTGCGATGCACTCTGCACACTGTCACTACATTCCTCTATACTCTCTCGTTCACGAAGCTACTCATACATTGTGATGCACTCTACACACAGTTACTACATTCACTCTATACTCTCTCGCTCACGAAGCTACTCATACATTGTGACGCACTCTACACACTGTCACTACATTCACTCTATACTCTCTCGCTCACGAAGCTACTCATATATTGCGATGCACTCTACACACTGTCACTACATTCACTCTATACTCTCTCGCTCACGAAGCTACTCATATATTGCGATGCACTCTACACAGTCACTACATTCACTCTATACTCTCTCGCTCACGAAGCTACTCATATATTGCGATGCACTCTACAGTCACTATACATTCACTCTATACTCTCTCGCTCACGAAGCTACTCATATATTGCGATGCACTCTACACAGTCACTACATTCACTCTATAGTCTCTCGCTCACGAAGCTACTCATATATTGCGATGCACTCTACAGTCACTACATTCACTCTATACTCTCTCGCTCACGAAGCTACTCATATATTGCGATGCACTCTGCACACTGTCACTAAATTCCTCTATACTCTCTCGCTCACGAAGCTACTCATACATTGCGATGCACTCTACACACTGTCACTACATTCCTCTATACTCTCTCGCTCACGAAGCTACTCATATATTGCGATGCACTCTGCACACTGTCACTAAATTCCTCTATACTCTCTCGCTCACGAAGCTACTCATAAATTGCGATGCACTCTACACACTGTCACTACATTCCTCTATACTCTCTCGCTCACGAAGCTACTCATATATTGCGATGCACTCTGCACACTGTCACTACATTCCTCTATACTCTCTCGCTCACGAAGCTACTCATACATTGCGATGCACTCTACACACTGTCACTACATTCCTCTATACTCTCTCGCTCACGAAGCTACTCATATATTGCGATGCACTCTGCACACTGTCACTAAATTCCTCTATACTCTCTCGCTCACGAAGCTACTCATACATTGCGATGCACTCTACACACTGTCACTACATTCCTCTATACTCTCTCGCTCACGAAGCTACTCATATATTGCGATGCACTCTGCACACTGTCACTACATTCCTCTATACTCTCTCGCTCACGAAGCTACTCATATATTGCGATGCACTCTGCACACTGTCACTACATTCACTCTATACTCTCTCGCTCACGAAGCTACTCATACATTGCGATGCACTCTACACACTGTCACTACATTCCTCTATACTCTCTCGCTCACGAAGCTACTCATATATTGCGATGCACTCTGCACACTGTCACTACATTCACTCTATACTCTCTCGCTCACGAAGCTACTCATACATTGCGATGCACTCTGCACACTGTCACTACATTCCTCTATACTCTCTCGCTCACGAAGCTACTCATATATTGCGATGCACTCTGCACACTGTCACTACATTCACTCTATACTCTCTCGCTCACGAAGCTACTCATACATTGCGATGCACTCTGCACACTGTCACTACATTCACTCTATACTCTCTCGCTCACGAAGCTACTCATACATTGCGATGCACTCTGCACACTGTCACTACATTCCTCTATACTCTCTCGCTCACGAAGCTACTCATATATTGCGATGCACTCTGCACACTGTCACTACATTCACTCTATACTCTCTCGCTCACGAAGCTACTCATACATTGCGATGCACTCTGCACACTGTCACTACATTCCTCTATACTCTCTCGCTCACGAAGCTACTCATATATTGCGATGCACTCTGCACACTGTCACTACATTCACTCTATACTCTCTCGCTCACGAAGCTACTCATACATTGCGATGCACTCTACACACACATTTTAATGGGTGGAGTAGATAGGTGTCTCCAATTAGTTTCTTGTAAACTAGAAAACATGACACGTTAATAAAGTTATTATTATTACTGTCACTACACTCAGTCTATACTCTCTCGCTCACGAAGCTATCCTTGCACACATACTCAGGTATTTATAGACTTATATATATAGACATCGGTACTGTAAATGTGTTTATTCAAGCCTCTTGCAGATACATCTGAATTACAGGCTAGGGTCAGAAGAGTAAATAATAAATAAATAAATAATGGTTAATTAATAACAATAATAATAATAGTACATATATCATGAATTATCAAAGAGTAATGATACATGCGGCAAATCTATGAGGTGAAACAAAGTTACCGAAACGGTCGGTTTCAAAAGGGCCTTCTTACTAGATCACAGGGCCGTACATATAACCCAAAATTCTAGGGGGGCAGTACGTATTTACAGCAAAAAATTAAAACAATTGTACAATTCTCAGTACTTTTTGGTATCTTTTTCGCCACAGCACAGGGGGGGGGGGGGGGGGGGGGGATTGCCCCCTGCCCCTGTGCTAATTCCCCCTCCCCCCCTCTGTGCTGTGTACGGCCATGGATCGTAATGAACATTGTTGATCGCCTCAGTTTCTAGAAACAGCACATTCTATAAACTCTTGTTATAAATATAAGTAGATCGCTACTTTAGTATCGCACGATTGTGACCGCAGCTCTTGATATCCCATGGTTTGATTGACTATTTATCATGCAATAGAGCAGCTTCGGCGCCAGCTCAGTGATATTCCGGTAATGGCCGGTCGAATGTTTAATCCATTCTTTGAACTAGACGGAAATGGAGGTTTAATGAAGGTCATATACATACTTTACTACAGCTCCCTGTAAGGGTTCTTCCGCTATAAATTCTAAAACTATTTACAAAGATACTCTATTTAAAAACTATAAAATTTGATGTTGTAGGAATTAAATATACAAATAGTAATTCTAAATAATAAAAGATTGATAACGAAATATAATACTGAATTTACAATAATTACTCGGGCCCAGGCCGCAGGCCGCCCGAGTTAGAAAATGCGTTTTTCGGTAGTAGTTTTTTTAGGCTCAAGAATGACGAAAGTATGCGACGTATTTAATCGTATCCGGAGTTTCAAGATTACTCCGCAGATTTGAAAAGATAAAGGAGACACAGGACTCAAGTAGATTATGAATCTTAGTTTTGAAAGCAGCTGTAGATCTTCAAGCTATTAAAAGGTCAGGATTCTAGTTCATCGTTCAATGACTAGAAGTGGTAAAAGGACTAGAAGCTCGCTTAAAATATATTTTTAAAAAAACAAACGCGAGGCCGTTATCGGAACCATCTGACCTATGCAACCTCAAGACGTATCATGTTCGTACTCACCGGACTAATAGTCTCCCTCGTCACTCAACTGTCACTGATTGTCATGACGTCAGAGAAATTATATTGTATTGAAGAAGATGTCCTTGTTTTATTCGACGTTCGAACCGTAACTCGAACCCGAACTCGATTCCAAACTCGACGTTTCGGGATCTGAAGCTAGAGAGGGGGCCTTTACACAAACTCATCAAAATCAAATCAATGGAACTCAAAGTCAAAAGGTAATCAAATGAACTCAAAGGCAAATCAAATGAACTCGACACATACATGTATATACATAGTCTCCCTCGTCACGCAACTGTCAGTCATTGTCAGGTCTCTCCTCGCGCAACTGACATTGTCCTTGTTCTTCAACCAACTGGCATTCATTTTCAAGTACTTCCTCGAACAACTGACATTTTCCTTTTCACAATGCCCGAGTGAACGCTCATTGAGCGTCTTGTTTATTTTAAAGACCCCCTTTAGAAATTAAAAATAAATCCAATAGCCCCCTTTCCCTTAGACAGAGTCATTGTCAAGGGCTCAGTCGCTTGTCGCACATTTTGGTTAAAAATGATAATTTTCGAACCGCGAAAAGAAAATGTTCGCACACTCAAAGTCAACGTTTAAATACAGCAAATGTTCAGAGAAACAAGGATCGACTTTTTTCGTTTCATGGGCACTTTAAACGTTTCATTGTTTTAAGAGAACTAGACGCTTTAATAAGCGTTCACTCGTGCCCTGGTGCGTTTGAGCACTGGGATGCATTGTAGCATGAAAGAAGTATACTGTATATACCGCTAACAGCGTGTGCATTTGTATGTGAGATAAGCGTATTAGACATACTTCCTTCAAATCATTTTTTCTGACGATCACAAGACGACATAAATTTCCCCTAACAAGGTTTGTGAAGAAAGAGGTCGACTGTCGATAAAACCTCATAGATCAGCTTTTAGTGATCTCGTTCCCAGACCCACTCAATTGCAGATTGTGTGAATTATTTTTATGGTCAGTGTTTAGGCCGCGCAACTTGCAGTCGAGAGATTTTTTTAAAACCCGGCAGACAAAATTATGACAATCTATTTAACAAGAATCTGAAGTTTCGTAGAAATCGTACGATTTTTGAGCGAACAGGAGGACAATATTATGAAAAACCACTGTTAGAAAATCTGCCCGTAACGGCAAACGCGACTGAAAAATAAAATTTTGAATACACCCTTAAAAGCCTACATGTTTGAGTTATTACATGTGTTAAATGCAGAAATATCCGAGTGTTTTTGACGCGATACGAGCGAGTTAAAAAATCACAGAATGCACTCGCAATTATGTTGGAGTCACCTTAACCACCAGTAGTTTATTAATAAAATTATCTATAAAGTGATTAGATACAAATTTGACAACCATTTATTATGTCGTCTCATTATTATGTCTTGTATAAAATAAGAAACTTTATGTCAAAAACTGGTAGCAGTTATAAACCACTAATAATTGTTGTTCATCTCTAGTTAGAAATAAACTAAATGAAGCTAGAGTGCAATTTAGAAAAGTGTGAAATAGTACTAATTTTAAATAGTACTAAATAGTGCTATTTCTATTGTTTTCTATTGTTTCATTAGTGCTATTTAGTACTAATTAGTTATTTAGTTTTCAAGCTTTTCTAAATTGCACTCTATCTTTGAAAATATAGATAGATAGATAGATAACTTTATTTATTATTATTATTATTATTATTATTTATTTAAGTGTCAATGTGGGGACACTATAAAATAATACAATAACAGAAAAGAAATAATTATATATCGGTATATACAGTGTATGGAGATAGTTATTCATGATAGATATTCATGATTCCTATTTCTCTCTCTCTCATTTTATCTCTTCTTGTCCCTCATTATAGTCTGTCATTTTCTACCAGACCGCATTGTATGAGCATTTGTTTTAGTTTTCCAGTCTGATAAAGGTTTGCTGTTTCAGTCCCACCTCCAATACTTTGTCCCTGGATAAAAACATTTGGCACAGTTCGGGTTCCTGTCATTTCATAAAGTGCATCCTACACCAGTAATAAAACATGCCATAAGTTAAACCAACCATATTGTTGGTTGGGAGCCCAGGGGGAGTGACCCAGCTTTAGTTCTCCTCAGCCAGTTTTGGGCAATCTAATGCATGAAGGTATTTCAAGTAGTGTTTCAAAGCCGAGAATGAGGACTAGACAGGGTTTCCAGTCCTCGGCTTCGCACCGTCTAGTCCAAATTCGAGGCTTTGGAATGACTTCTCATACTCATTAATTATTACATGCAATGACCTAAAGCAATAAATAAAGAGTTCCAAGATTTTAGCCTGGAAAAGCAAGAATTCTAGTCTTTGCATATGCTCTGCTCAGAGTCGAGGACATCGTATCCCACATGTGTTGGACTCTTGAGTAGCATGGAGTAGAGCCTGCTTTCAGATTAAAGCGAATTTGGACAGTTGTATTGCCTCTACTCTGTCCAAGGTCCCGATGATTGTTATATGAGGGATAAGAACTCATGTACAGTCATGAGACGATTCGTTCTAATCATCCCTCATGATAAGTACTGGGTAGAGTAACTGGAAATTTGTTCCAGTAACTAGTAACTGGAAAAAATGTCCAGTTACTCTCGCCAGTACTTTCCGTACTTTCAAGGTATATCACGTGGCATTATTCTGCACATTTGATTGGCTGGTTACCTCATGAATAATTAATGAGTATGAGAAGTGGTATTTCAAAGCTGAGAATGAGGACTAGATGGGGTTTCCAGTCCGAAAGCCCGTCTAGTCCGAATTCAAGGCTTTGGAACGACTTCTCATACTCACTAATTATTACATGCAATGGCCTAAAGGCAATAAATAAAGAGTTCCAAGATTTTAGCCTGGAAAAGCAAGAATTTGAGTCTTTGCATATGCTCTGCTCATGCATAGAGTCGAGGACATCGTATCCCACATGTGTTGGACTCTTGAGTAGCATGGATGGAGTAGAGCCTGCTTTCAGATTAAAGCGAATTTGGACAGAGTGGTATTGCCTCTACTCTGTTCAAGGTCCCGATGATTGCTATATGAGCGATAAGAACTCATGTACAGTCATGAGGGACGATTAGTTCTGGAAATTTTGTACTCTTGCCAGTACTTTCCCTAGTTTCAAAGTGCATCACATGGTATTATTCTGCGCATTTGATTGGCTGGTTACCTCATGAATAATTAATGAGTATGAGAACCACATTTTACACCTGTTGTAGTTATATTACAGTACAAATATAAACACAATGTTGTCTCAAAGTAAAATATGTGGGTGGTGGCAACTCTGTTGTCGTTACCTGACATTCTGACATTTCAAATTATTATTAGGCAATTTTAAATGAAACAGGCAGAGATTGTTTTAAACATGAGGACACACTATAAAAGGGCATTGCTCTGCCCACAATTTTTGAATAATAATGAGTTTGAACATGTTGAATATGGCGGACAATAGTTGAACATGGCTGAACAACCGGGTAAGATGATTTTCTTAATAACATCACATTTTAACAGCAAAGTTAATGAAGAAATTGCAATTTTACATCTAAAACAGTTATAATTGACGAACGTGTCCATATTTTTCATATTCAGTAGTTATCTATTATTATTATTATTATTATCTATACGATTTTCACAGTTGCACCACGCATACGAAGGATGTTTTGAATTTCGTGTGCCATAATAATAATAACTAGACGCTCTACTAGTGTGAAGTCGGGCTTTTAACTCATACATAGCCTATTTGAAGTAAATATAGCTTGGTCGCTCATTGCGTGACTCGGTAGAACACTGATGCTTTCGGCTTTGTAAAAAACGATTTCACAAACTCAGAAAATCTTTAAATGACATTGAAGACAATAATTTATTTGATACCATAAATATATCCATACAAATACAAATATAAATAAACTAGACATCGCAAAGTGACAAAACAATGTGAGCGGAGAGGACAACGGACCATCTGAAAAGTCAGTTGTGTGATACTGATTGCATATTTATCTTCGAACTTCTCGCCTTTTGCTTTGCTCCATTTAACGTACACAGTGTAAAGCTATGCAGTTCTCAGCTGAGACAATATGTGAGTTCATTTGAGCATTGTGTTTTCACTACGCATTTTAGGTCGCCTAAAATTCCTTTAGGTGTTTGCTTGCAGACCAAAGGTCACGACTGTCTCGTGTTGAGACATGCGCATTAGAAGCCACTTTTACCCTTGAGGTCTACTACGACGACGGCCTTCATTTTTAGAGTCGGGCATTCCACAGGAAGCCCGACTAATAATAATAATAAATCGGTTCTTATATAGCACATTTCACATTGTCTCAATGCGCTTTACAACCGATGGAGGACTTTTTCGGGCTGCATATGAAAGGCGCCTACGGCAGCCGAGCAGCTTACAATCATGAGGAGTTAGTACGTTAGTACGTTATGTATCACAACAATCAACATCCGTACTCCTTATCCAGGCCCACAAATTCATGAGCCAAAATCCTCTTTGCCTGTAATTTTATAAGCATTTCCAAGCATAAAACTATGTTCAGTCATTTCTACATAAAGCGACAAGAGTATTGTTTTCATTAAACAAGTTACGCTCATCTTCGTCACGAAGGTGTCTTGTTATTTATTTTATATTTATGAGGTAAAAGTGTCGAGCATTTGTACATCTCTGTACTTTGTGGTAAAGGCCGGTATGGTTTCGAAACCTATGCTGTGCGTATATTTCGCCGTGAAATGGCATTTCCATGTCTTGGCGGGGAAATTTTAGGATAACCTACGAAAGAAACGATAGGCATAATAATACTAGAGCCATGCGACTTCAAAACGGCTAACGATTCCAGTTCAAAGTACCATAATTTTTACCAATTGAAAGCGAAAAGTGATAGTGAATTGTACAACAAAAATTATCTTTGTGCATTTTTAGTACTTATTTCCACAGTTTCTTTTTGATTTGATTGATATATAGAGCTTGCAGTACTTGAGATCCTCTCCCTGTGACGTCTTGGTAGATTTGATTGACAGATCCAACAAACTTACCCTAGGTACCTCTCTTTTTATAGTGCATCCTCATGTTTAAGAACCAGTACAAAATTCCTACTTTTAAAATATGGTAATGACCAATGCATGCTCCACCCCCGGGGGACCTCCCATATCAAGGTGGTGGTAGGGGTCATCAGCAGGAATTTTGAAAAAGACCCCTAAAAGGTATGCATAAATTAACAGAGTATAATAAGCCATTATGATTTTGACCCCTAAAAGGTACGGCAATAGTGAAGAATCTTATTATACTGTCCCAGATACTGTAAAACCAACCCTAGAACCAACTATGAAGCACATAAAAAGGTACTACAGTTATAACTCCCCCCTCATAAGCGACCACCTTGGCATCTGGAGTTAGTGGTCGCTTATGGTTTTGTAAAGGTGGTCGCTTAAGGTAATGCGATCGTGCATTCGTGCGCATCTTTCCTGTGCATAATATTCAATGGCGATTATCTAAAAATCTAAGTCGGTGACCTATCCTGATTTTTCCACTGTAAGTCTAGGTCAACTAAAGCTAGAAAATATCAAAAAATGAAGACAGGTCTTCGAGCTATTTTTTGAGTAAATCTACGAAGTGTTCATTTTCGAACTACTTTTCATTGGTTGGGCTTCCTGTGGTAGCGCTCTTTCAATATGGCGGATCATGCATTTTTTAAACCCTTTGACACCCAGAGATTTTTGAGTTTTTTAGCGATTTTCTGGACCTAATCACGCCATAGGAAATTTCGATTCCATATAAGGGGTTTCCATGGAAATCTTGACAGTTCTGAAAGCCCACGGGCTCAGGTTCTGACGTAATCTTTCTCTTTTGGTGAATCTCCTCGAGGAACGGCATCTCGTAGCTACTAGGAGCGGTCAATTTTGCATTTTTAGAGTGTTTATAGCCATTATTCACCACAGAAGCCCCCAGGACAGCATCATTAAGCTTGACTGGTGTGGTAGAGACCGTTCTCCTGGAAGAAATCAGGAGTTTAGATACGAATTCACGATCACATTTCGACGTTGCCGTTTGGAAATTCAAAATGGCGGTCTCAATTGTGAAATCGTCTCTCTGGTCTTTCTGTGTTGGATTCCAGGACCTACAAAGGCATTTTTGGCGACTTTGGACTTGTAAAGAATGCAACCGGTGCAATATTTTGCCTGTAGGACCGAGTGGCTCGACACTCTATATATTCTTAAAAGAGGGATTTTCGGGGGAGATCTATGCCGAAATTCCCGGTTGTTTCCCGGCATCCTTTTCGGGCGTGCAGAAGGAAAACACGTGTTAGCGAAAGTGGGCCTAAGGAAATGGCTATTGTTCGGCGAGTTAAGGAAAAGAGAGGGCAAAATTCACGACTATATCAAGAAGAGAGATGGAAGTTTGCTGAGAAAGTGGCGTTTTGTTTCGCAAGGATGTATTTTGGAAGAAAATCCAAGTCAAATGTCGTTCATTTTCGAGGTGTAAAATTGCGTCAAAAACACGCATTTTTGATTTTTATGGCAAACAAATTGAACTAATGCCCAGAAATCGGACCTGTAAGTCAGTTTACTTGAGGTTAAAATATGAAGAGTTATCTAGTTGTCACTAATAACTGGCCATGAGATCGATGTTACGAAAATTCAGAAAGTTAGAATTTTTCAAAGCAGTATCGATTTTTACGGGCGGTTTCGGGCGCCGTGGGAGTCAAAGGGTTAATATTCAACGGCGAATATCTAAAATTCTAACACGGTGACCTACCCTGATATTTTTGCCCTGAGTAGGTATTTACGAAAGCTTAAAGGACGGTCAAAATGGATTGTTTTTGAAATTTTGGCTTTGAAAACTTATTGTTCAACACAATAAAATGACAAATTTCGGTTTTTTCATTGTATTGTGTTAACATATGTATCATTTGAAAGTATTGCTTTTATTATTGCCGACTTATACGGACAGCAAGAGCTTGTCATTCCATTATACATTTCACCAGAAAAGATGGCCGCAAGCCCCATCTTTGAAAAATTATATCTTCTCAATGGATTCGGTGACCCCCATTTTTTATTTCATTTTTCTACTCTAGTACTCAAAATCAATATTTGTGCCAAGTTTAAAAAAAATTGTTCGACAAAAAATTGCACGATCGCATTACCTTAACTGGCTTAAGGGAGATAATAATGATTACGAGATATTTTAATTACAGTGATTACAGTACATATGAGAAACAAATTACAGTAAGCTTATATGCAAAGAAACTAAACAGGGTTTTGTAAAGGTGGTCGTTTAAGGGTGGACTAACATATTTATTTCGACTGTTGCTAAGGAAAATTTGAAACCTCAAAAAAATCGTAAAATTCAAAGAGAAGAAAAGGGACTTATAGGAAGTGATTGTAAGGGAGAAAGCTTTGTCATAGCATGACGTCACCAAATTACGTCACAATGACGTCATCAAAACAGAAAACGCTCTTTTTTCCAAGGATTTATAAGATATTGTAAATCTATGATTATACACTGTCTTGTTCTACAACACAAGGAGCAGACAACTGAGCATGGATTTGGCATTTAAATGAAAAATGATTTTTTTATGGACGTTTTTCGAGCTGTTTTTAAGGATTAAATTCCATAACTTGTCATATTGTCTTCAGTTTTTAAAAAGCATGCTCAGCAATGTTGACTAGGTCGTTGTTGATATTCTAGGTTAGAAAAAAATAACCCTCAGTGAACGTGCTCGAAAATTTTGAAGGTTTTTGAAAACGAGAATCTGCGCATGCGCAGTGAAGTCTTGTTAAATTTACCGTTCTTTTTCAGCATTGAATTGATGGATTTCGGAAAAGAATCCTACGAAAATGTTTAGACAGTTCTCTATTCTGTCATTTGGCATAAAAATTATTATGCAGCAAAGACGTTTTGATTTTCCTGTTGTACCCAAGCAGGAGATGCACGAATTTTATGACTTTCAATTCATAAATTGTATGCTTGCTCATTTCTGCTAAAACAAAATTTAAAACCCCTATAGAGAAGTAGGATGTTTAACAAGGCTATAAAATATCAAAATTTCAGAAAAAAATCCTCAAAAAAGCTAAAGAATTGAAGACGTGTAAAACCCCATAGCAACGCGGTTGCATAGTAACAAAATATGTTAGTCCACCCTTAAGGGAGATGGTTGCTTATGAGATATTTTAATTACAGTGATTACAGTAAGCCTATATACACCGAATCGAAATATGGCGACCAATTTGAATAACTATTGTTCCTGACTGACCAACCTCTCATTCATGTGAAAACGCTTTTGTGTTTCCACGTGAACACGAGGTTGGTCAGTCAAAGAACAATGGTTATTCAAATTGGTCGCCATATTTCGATTCGGTGTATGTGAGGAACAAAATAGGGTTTTGTAAAGGTGGTCGCGTATAAACGACCACAACGTATAAACGGTACAGACGATATTTTATCCCTAGAAGGAGCGCCAATGACCCCTACCACCTCGATATAGGGAGTCCCCCCAGGAATTCAGACCCTATTTAGGACAGAGGTCAAATAATATTAATAATTGCAAACGTCATTGGGAGTCATGGGTTTATACCTGTATTAATTCTCCATCTTGTATGCCTTCCAGCTCATACACTACCATTTGCGACACGCCAACTTCTTTAAGAATTTTCTTGGCCATTAAAGAAAAGGAGCAAGTAGTCTTGGAAAAGACAACAACGGGGTCTTTTTGAATAGCGTTCGTTACAAATCTCACTGCCTTGCTGGCCGCCATTTATAGAATCCAGACTCCTAACGGCCACCTTTACCACAGGTGGCCCAAAACCCACACAAGGTCCATTCTCGTACCCGGAGCCAATCTCGAGCCCAGAGTCTGCCGGCTTTTGGTCAGCGAGTTGGCGTCAAATTTCGGAACCCAAGATTTCTGGGGTTCCGGTTTGGAGGTATGATGCGCATGCTCGAGTAATGGCGGTAATGTACTAACGGTTGGACCCAATCTCGTCCCCAGAGCCTGCGTTACTTTCGGCCAGCGACGAGAACGTAGGCTCTGGCATAATCCATTTTTTGGGAACAGGATTTCTTGTTCTTCCGGTTTTAGAGCGCATGCGCAAGTTAGCTGGGCAGTTGGTTGTTGTCGATTCAAATTGTCGATTCAGTTTCAGTGGAATCCTTCGAAAGGTTTCATTAGGGAATAGAGTACGCTTTAAAAGCACTTGGTAAAGAAGATACAACAGTAAAAGAAGCGCAGTATCTGAAGTCTTTATTAAAAGCAGTGGTTTTACAGCAGAAGGATACGCGAACAGTTCTTCCTACGGGTTTATATTTACTCGTGTCTACTTTACATATCAGTTAATTATTTGAATCTATCATCTTCATCTTCTCTGGTTATTGTTGTCTCTCCTTCAAATGTATTTCTTTTGAATCTTTCGCCTTCGTAAGCACCTCGATTGGCACCGCCTTTCAGTTGCTAGCCTAAAGAACTGATTAGATTTACGATCGACATATGTTCTTTGAATAACCATCACTCTAGCTTCGTGTAAATTTTGAACGGCTTCGTTTGAAAACTTTTCAAGACACTTCGAGATACATATAAGCTTAGATAAACTGGATTTTTCTCTGTGCTTAGATATTTTAATATTGCAGATCGAGGCGACATGTTGAAAATAACATGTCAATGAAACCGTTGAAAAATGTTAATTTTTGTTTTGAACGGAAGTTGGGACACCGGGTTGTTTTGACAACTCAATTTTCATTGGATATATTTCATTTCCGGAATCTTGCGCGTGCGTAGTTTCTAAAATGGAAGAGCCAATCAAATTGTCTCAAAAATGGATTATGCCAGAGCCTACGTTCTCGTCGCTGGCCGAAAGTAACGCAGGCTCTGGGGACGAGATTGGGTTGGACCGTGGTAAGCCATTTGTTTATTCGAGTTTGTGCCAGTTTGTTCGTACGAAAGTAGATTTCCATATCATCATGACAAGCTGACGAATTTAGAAATGATCTCCAAACACGAAAATCCACCGTTGAAAATCATCAAAACAGGCGTGACCCATTCTCGTACCCAGAGCCCGCTCGTCATTTGGTTTGTCGCTGGCTCTGGGAAACCCTGTTGCTCGGTCGTCAAATTTTGACGACCAAGTCGTCAGAGCGCATGCTCATACTAAAGACCGCTGAGAGCGGGTACTGTGGAAGAGTCTACTGGCTACGTAGTGTTCACGTTGGTTTGAATATTCAAACTAACAAGTACACAAGTTTGTACATTTATCTTCGTGTAGCCGTTTAAAATCCCTTCGACGTTCATCACCGGTTCTTCTCTGGCTCTGTTGCGATAAAGGCTGGACGATAAATACATGTTCTAATATAATCTTGCATGTGAACCGTGTCTTCCGCTTTGTTATTGAAATATTCCTTTGAATACTCAAAGCGAGTACGATCGATTGTGTCTGTAGCCGTTACTTTACTTTTATAATTTATGTATTGTTAGATCGCCCTTTACGAATTCTTTATTCAGATCAATTTATGTCTACACAGTCACTCTCATTTCCATAGCTTTATAATTCAATAACGGAATACCATTGTATGAAAATACAACCGTCGCTGTCATTCCTTTCGTTCGCCTTGCAAGTTTGAATCTTTGTTGATCTCATGAACCAATCAAATACGATCAGTCATTGTTGATTTCATCAGCCAATGAAATTCGCTAAAATTTCAGGGATTCCCAGAGCCAGCGACAAACCAAATGACGAGCGGGCTCTGGGTACGAGAATGAGGCGTGACCTAAAAAAGTCGAGGACAGAAACGGTATAAGAACTGGGAATGAGTGACAAAATACACCTCACCGGGCGTAGGGAAAGGGTAAAATGTAGTGTCGAACGCGTTCTTCACCCCCTACCCGCTAAGGCGAAACCTTGACGTGTCATTGTCTTTCAACCGTTTTCAACCGACTTTTTAACCTAAAATGGTTTCGCCTTAGCGGGTAGGGGGTGAACGCATTCGACACTACATTTTACCCTTCCCTACGCCCGGTGAGGTGTATTTTGTCACTCATTCCCAGTTCTTTTACCGTTTCTGTCCCCGACTTTTTTAGGTCACGCCTGTTTTGATGATTTTCAACGGTGGATTTTCGTGTTTGGAGATCATTTCTAAATTCGTGGAAAGAGGTAGGGTTATGTTTTGGGGATATTAGATGTATATATTGTCTATTCAAGCTGTGATGAGTTTCAATTTTGGATGTCAACCTTTTTTTGAGAAATAAACGCTTGAATTTGTGGCCGTTTGAATTCGTTTTTTCGTGCTTTGATTCCTACCTTGTCACAGTATACATATGAGGGGAAAACAAATACCCAAAATGATTAAAATGAGCTGAAATTCACTCCAGATGTGAAGAATATATAGTAAAACACACTGTGTTTGTTTTAGTAAACTTTATTCAGAATTTTCAGAGAAATTGTGTTTTTAGGTTTTTCAATAAAACTGATTGGCAAAGCTGCCATGAGTAGAGCTTGGGCTACCTGTGGTAACTATTGCGGACACCTCGCTATTGCGGACACCCCGCTATTACGGATACCTAGTAGCTATTGCCGACACCCCGCTATTGCGGACACCTAGTAGCTATTACGGATACCTCGCTATTGCGGACACCTAGTAGCTGTTACGAATACCTCGCTATCGCCTCTTTATTAGATACCTCGCTATTGCGGACACCCCGCTATTACGGATACCTAGTAGCTATTGCGGACACCCCGCTATTTCGGACATCTAGTAGCTATTACGGATACCTCGCTATTGCGGACACCTAGTAGCTGTTACGAATACCTCGCTATCGCCTCTTTATTAGATACCTCGCTATTGCGGACACCCCGCTATTACGGATACCTAGTAGCTATTACGGATACCTCGCTATTGCGGACACCTCGCTATTGCGGACACCTCGCTATTGCGGACACCTAGTAGCTGTTACGAATACCTCGCCATTTACTCTTTATTGGATACCTCGCTATTGCGGACACCCCCGCTATTGCGGACACCCCGCTATTGCGGACACCCCGCTATTGCGGAAACCTCGCTATTGCGGACACCTCGCTCTTGCGGACACCTCGCTATTGCGGACAACTCGCTATTGCGGACACCTCGCTATTACGGACACCCCGCTATTGCGGACAAGAGCAGGATTTCCGGTCGACTGCTGAAAATATCACTCGATATTGTGGACTCTTGTTATCACGGAGACCAAAATGTCCGCCCACGGATGGGTTATCGATGTACCCTTTAAATTCCTGGGAAGTCACACACATCATTATTATCACTCCAAGCGGCAGCATATCGTTTATTTACAAACAATTATAGGTGTGATCTAAAGCACTTAGACCACATAATGCATTATTTAGAACAAAAGATATTTTAATACTCATAACCGTTTCTCAAATAAAATATAAAAATAATCAATTTAATTGTTAGAATATGTTAATAACAGTCAAAGCATTTTATACTGACAGCATTATAAGGCTTGTTCCCATTTGATAATATTTTTGTATTCTTCTATTATATTTATTCATATATTATTAGTCTATTGTATATGTTCATCTACATTTTGTATTTTACTCCAATTCAATATCATAATAAATATTTCTTTCACGAGAAATTGTACTTAATTTATCCACAATAGCAACTACTTATTACCAACAAAATGGGCACTTCTAATTTCGTACGTGTTCATAATGTGCCTCAGTAGGGGTACCACCGGGAGGTAGTCAACGCAAGACTAGTGTTCTAGGCTATATGTATATATGATTGGCTGAGGTATAACCAAATAATACATAATCTAACGACTACATCCATCAAACTCTGTATTATACTAACATTATTAAATCATGAAAAACTAATGTATAGAATTAAGATTATTTACAAGAATTCTACCATCACACTTCTAGACACCAATCAGAGAGTTTCGTGGATAGCAGCAACAATTGGGGTAGCTCTTGTCTGTAAAATAAACAAAGATATAAATTTAACATAGACATACACTCGATTGCAGAAACGTATACATTTATACAAATATCTAATGAGATGCAAAATGTTAAACATGCTTTAAAGTGCAACTAACCCCTATGAGATTGTTTTAAAAATCTATTCAATTTATGCTGAATAGTTGGTGGGTTCAGTATTTTGTGATTATGAGTTATAGGTTTGAAATCTTAATATGCAAATTTGATGACGTCTACTAAGGAATTTGTCATAACTTATTTAGACTTTTTCAAGAAGAACTTATTTTTTGAAATGGGCAAAAAAGTTATAAAATAATTTATAAAGACTGTGAAAATATTCTGTAAGTTTTCAAATGTCAATAATCAGCACAAGGGCGTTTTTGTATAATAAATGATTCCTTAGTAGACGTCATCAAATTTGCATATTGAGATTTCAAACCTCTATAACTCATAAACGCAAGGTTCAAATCACAAAATACTGAACCCACCAACTATTCAGCATATATTGAATAGATTTTTAAAACAATGACAATTATTTCAGCACATTTTTGGCAAGAAATGATAAAAAAATTATGGTTTAGTAAGCAAAAACAACACTATAAAACTGTATTTACAGTGACATCTTGATATGCAATTAGGAAGGACTGTATGAAATTAGTATGTCCCCCGTCACATATTTAGAGCTGTACACGGCTGTCTCACTGAATTTCGTCTATAGTGTCGAATAAAAACGTGCTGCTGCTAGAATAAGTAGAGATATGAGAGAAAAACATATTTAGTGTCAATTCCTTAAAGACGTTTTGGTTTGTAGATTATTGCGGAAGTTTACAATGAAAGATTAGGTGTCCCCTTCTGTTCCGATTTTCTACATAACTATATGTTTTGACGAAAATATTTCAAACCTAGACAGAAAACCAGAAACTATATAGAAAAATATAAAGTCCATTAATTTTTTAACAATTTGGCGTTCTTTTGTTTAAAATTGGATTTATACTTCAGTAATTATATAACATCAAAGTTGATTGAATGCATCTGTTGAGAGACAAAAAAAAATACAAAATACAATCAAAACATCATTTGTCTTTCAAATTTCGCGCTTTAATGCATATGGCGGTAAAAAATATATTGTACTGGTTAATTTTATTTTTCTGTTACCCTAGGAAGTTTCCTGAATGATTTGCATAAGAAAACCCGTAGTCACGCAAAACCTTTTCGGCTGACATTTAAAATCTGCAATAAAAAGAGGGAGTCACCATTCTCGTTTTCGTGCTAGATGCTCTTCAAATACACCTATTCCAAATATCGTTGTCCGGGCCGAAAGCAACAAGCAAGAAGCTGACGACCGCAAAGGACTTTGGGAATCTCCTAATTTATTTATTTATCCGTGGTACTTGAGAAGTTATCCCTACGAGCGTTGAATAGCAATCATTTGGAACTATTCGGCCATTTGAAAATGTATGGTGTCAAAATGTCTACGGATGAATAAATGAATAAGGAGAAAGTCCCAATGCCCTTTGCGATCGTCAGCTTCTTGCTTCTTGCTTTCGGCGGGGACAACGATTTTTGGAATAGGTGTATACCGTAGAATCCCGGTTATAAGCCCTGGGCTTATATAACTTCGTAAGGGTTTTATGGTGGGCTTATAACCGGGGAGGCTTATAACCGGGGAGGCTTATAATCGGGGGGGGGGGGGGGGGGGGGGGGGGGGGGGGCTTATAACCGGGGGGGCTTATAAAAGGGAGGAAAAAAAAACGTCTGAAATCCGTTCTATTTAAAAAACAATGTTTATAATCGTAACCATTTTAGTTAAACAGTGTTCATGCAACAATAACAGTAAAAGTTTTTAAACGTGAATATATATATATATATGCTCAGAAAAAACTATAATCTGAGCGGATTTTCACGCAACGAGCTACCGTATACTACTGGACTCCATCAATCTCGTTTGCTACGTACACCTAATTGCCTGATTATTGTTTCCTGTATATATGGTACCTCATATGGGGAGGAGTAAATGAAGGGGGCTTATAACCGGGGGAGGGGGGGCTTATCACCGGGAGGGCTTTATAACCGGGAGGAAATTTCTGTTAGCAGACAGGTGGGCTTATAACCGGGGGGGCTTATAACCGGGATTCTACGGTATCAATTTACAGGTTTTATTGCGAAATGTGGTAGCAACCGGAAGTTGTATTCAAAAACCGTTTTTCTCGGTTCAAGAGAATGTTTTAGATTCATTGGTATAAATGGCAAGTTTAGAGCCGGAGTGCCACAGAAATCGATGATTCATCAATGAGTACTAAAAATTATAAATACTTAGATTTTAGCCATTCAGAGAAATGGACAGTAGTAGACATCGCAGCGTGACCTTTCGTCACTCGTTGCGTGACTCAGTAAAACATATTGACTTCGATAATAGATTGGTAGATTTTCTCTTCTATATTGACGATACTCGAGCAGGAAAGCGTAAATATAGCCAAGAACTAAAGTTCAATAGTTAATGAACATTTGTGATGCATTTATATTTTACAAAGAACGTTCCAAAGAACAGAATTTCGTGTTTTCTTAGCACGCTACGCTACGGTTGGGCAACGTATTAAACTCCTAAAAGGTGCAGTATCAGTCATTCTATTGTGTGTCGTTCTTTAATGTTTGAGTTCCAAGATATAGAATTCTATTGTTAGATTAAATAGAATAGAACAATAGAATGACTAAAACTGCACCTATCTCGCTGTATCCATTTCACAAACTCAACTGCGATAAAATCAACAATATGACTTTAATACGAGGTCTTGGCCTTATATACTTTCGGACAGAAAAATAACAAGCCACCAAATAACTCTTCCAAGTCTATACTGGCTAAAAGCTCTTGAAAGGTTTATCAAATCAAGCAATATCCTTTGGGACACACATTGAATCAAGCTCACATTAATTGGGCGCTCACATTGTGCAAGTTAGTAAATTATTATCAAAACATGAAATCAAATGAACTATCGAATTCAAGAATTTAAAGCAGTAACAAGAGTTTATAGTCAAGTGTTTAGAATCTGTGCTACACCTGGCCAAGTATGCTTTTAATGTTCTCTAATTATTATTCCTCTCGTTTGCTTTCTTTGTGCTTCTATTCTTTTCATAACTTTCATTTTCGAAAAGACGTTTCTGTATTCGGAAATTATTTAGCCTCGATCTCGTGTAGACATTGGTACTGTGTCACGTGATACGGCGGCGGGAAAAAGAATATTACATGACTGAAGTTGAAGGTTCCAGATCATCTCAACATTGTTGAATCACCTTGCTAATTGCCTCGTAGGAACATTTCTTTTCAATGAGGCTTTTGATGAACGTTTCTTTGACAAATTCGTCAAATTGCCCGGGAAGGGGGGGGGGGAAGCGTTTAGTCATAGTTTCGTCATTTGTAGTCCTTTGTTTGCCATTTCTAGCTATCATTTGTTTATTTTGCTCATTTCATTTGATTTCATAGTTTGCTTTGATTTCTCTTTCACTGCTATGAGTTCGCGGAACGGCCAGTCCAAAATCGCTCACCTACCGTAAGCATAGTGAGCGTTTGGAGTAGAAGGTGACGAAGAACTTCAAAACACATCTTTTCTTAGCTCTGACAGCACTAATAGGACAGGACAACCGATCAAACCGAGCGAAGAACCTTGTGGTCATTTATATGACATACAGTAGTTGTAATGGTTTCGAATGACATACTGCTCTTGGGCTTCCTGTGGCCGGGATGGACTGGAACCTCTGACCAAAAAAACCGAGTAATAAGTGATGTTCCACACTGCATCTCATTAGATATCTTGTATCTCATTAGATATTTGTATCAATGTATACTACAACGTTTCTGCAAACAAGTGTACATACTTTTATATACATGCAGTAGAACCCGCTAACTTGACCAGTCCCCGCTAACTCGAGCTAATTTATTTTTCCCTTTTAAAACTCTAATCTCTGCTATTAAACTCGGACCGTTTTCCGTTTCCCTTGGGAGTTCGAGTTAGCGTAGCCTGCGAATAAACAATATTTAGGGTTTTATGAAATGAATTGACCAATCTTAAAAATACTTGAAATTCTGCGACCACCTATCTAAAAGGAGCGAAAACAGCGACTTATGGAATCTAGTAGATAGACAGATTGAAACTTTATGTAAACACGGTCGCTTTAACAGTGGAGACTGATTTACGTAAAAGCCGTGCTAGTACATTATAATGTAGTAATAAAATCTAATATGTACAAGTTTCAGGTCTAGCATAGTATGGTCTAGCATAGTATGGTCTAGCATTATATCAAGCCTACCTTGTATTCTGAGAAAACATGACAAACGTATTTGCCACCACCCTGGCACTGTATTAGTCCAAAATGACCACTATCACTATAAGAGAATAGATTACATTTAGCTTATATTTTAATCAACCCAAGAAGCTGATATTCAAATACCTAGTGAGACCACAGTATGATATGGTGTCAGCATCCATGTGTCTCCTAGACAGAGCACTTCTTTGACTGTCGTACAGAGTCACACCATTGACTGCTACATCTAGCTGACATATTAGAAGTGTTCCTCCAGTCAGATGCTGTGAATAGAAACATTGATGTTTATAATTCTCTAGATCTATTAAATGGGTAGACTGTAGTCCATCAGTACCTTAGCAGCTTCTTCAACAGTCTCAACACCAGTCCCTACAGCAACAGGAAGTGCACCATAATACTTGATCATGAATGTATGGCTTGGTTTGGGAAGACCAGGGATGACATCGTCCTATATTGTAGACATTGTCATATGTTTATTGTAGCATACAATGTACATGTAGATCATCATATTTTACCTTTTTCACTCCACCTTTCTTGGTCCCCAGTTTTCCTAAAAGTCCTTGTACGCTTGAGATAAAGTTACTCTGTAATGAGAAAATGGTTCAATTAAAACAGACGTCCAATCAAACAATCCAGATGATTAATTCTAGAACCTTTTCCTTGTCTTTTATTTTGTCTGGTTCTGGTTCCTGAGTCGCAGCTGCTTTGGCTGCCATCTCTGGATAAGCATCAAGACACTTTTGATAACGAAGCTGAAATGAACCAATACTATAAAGCATTAATGAAATGATATGAAGATTAGAAGAAGTAGACACAATCGCTGGTACCTTTATTATTATTGTTACTATTATTATTATTACTATTATTATTATTGTTACTATTATTATTATTACTCAGGGTCCGCGGAGACGTCTATTAGTATATTCATCGGACAACAACGTATTGTGAAAACCTTTTTGTCAAAAAGTGGGGTCCCACCAACCAACCCCCCCCCCCCCCCCCCCCCCCCCCCCCCCCCCCTACTACTACTACTATTATTATTATTATTATTATTATTATTATTATTATTATTATTATTATTATTACCTGACAGGCTTCTTCTAATGCCCTGGTAAGTGCTGCTGCATTTGGTGCACACTGGAAGACATGGCACACGTACTGGTCTGGTTCATTAGCCATCACATAACCACATAACCTAGGAATAAACCTCCTGGTTTATACATATATGTTGTGGTTCAAAATGATTTTTGGTTCAAATTATTTTGAACCGGTTTAATTTATTTTGAAATGGTTCAAATCATTTTGAAGGAAGGCTTACCTTGGGGTTAGGTTTAGGGTTAGTATCAGGGAAGGCTTTATATTAAGTACCTTGGGGTTAGGTTTAGGGTTAGTATTGGTGAAAATTATTTAGTTCTTTTTAGGACTCCCCCCCCCCCCTAAAATTCCACATTAAACCAGTTCAATTTAAATTGAACCGGTTTAATTTAAATTGAACTGGTTTAATTTAAATTGAACCAAGGGATCATTTTGAACTACAACATATACATACAGTACTACATATTGTCATACATAACCTAGGAATAAACCCCCTGGTTTATACATATACATACAGTACTACATATTGTCATACATAACCACATAACCAAGGAATAAACCCCCTGGTTTATACATATACATACAGTACTACATATTGTCATACATAACCACATAACCTAGGAATAAACCCCCTGGTTTGTACATATACATACAGTACTACATATTGTCATACATAACCACATAACCTAGGTTCAATAAACCCCCTGGTTTATACATATACATACAGTACATATTGTCATACTACATATTGTCATACATAACCACATAACCTAGGAATAAACCCCCTGGTTTGTACATATATACATACAGTACTACATATTGTCATACATAATGACCACATAACCTAGGAATAAACCCCCCCCTGTTTATACATATACATACAGTACTACATATTGTCATACATAACCACATAACCTAGGAATAAACCCCCTGGTTTATACATATACATACAGTACTACATATTGTCATACATAACCACATAACCTAGGAATAAACCCCCTGGTTTATACATATACATACAGTACTACATATTGTCATACATAACCACATAACCTAGGAATAAACCCCCTGGTTTGTACATATACATACAGTACTACATATTGTCATACATAACTACATAACCTAGGAATAAACCCTCTGGTTTATACATATACATACAGTACTACATATTGTCATACATAACCACATAACCTAGGAATAAACCCCCTGGTTTGTACATATACTTCTAAACCTCATTAATAATTCATGAGCAATTGATCCAACCAGGTTGGTTGAATCGGTCACATGCATGGATCTGTATACCCCGATACAGACACTGATGAATAAAACATCAGTGCTGTATCAGTGATACAGACCTAATGAATAAAACATTAATGCTGTATCACTGATACAACACTAATGTTTTATTCATCAGTTCTATATCAGTGATATAGAACTGACACAGGTCATGCAAAGGTCTCATTTACTCGTATCATTGACCTTTGCATAGCACCGACAGCAAGTTACGAATATCATTACGGCTTCCTATTTACAAATACAAAAGCTCTTTCCAATGTGGGATGACTTGAGGTGTATCCTGTGCATGACAGTGACGTCAAAAGTACCTATACAAGAAAGTTCTGTAATTTTCTTGTGTTATTTGCTCAGATTTCGTGTATTGCTGTTTTAAATCAAGGTAAATTGGGATGGAGGTTTAGAAGCCATTTACAGCATTCGCGTCCGTGTTGTATCGGAGATATACTGATACAACACGGCCGCTCATGCAGTAAATATCACATACAGTACTACATATTGTCATACATATTTTTCTTTTTATAGTCTTGTAAAGCGCTTTAGAATATTTATAATTTTAGCGCTATATAAATTTCAATTATTATTAATTATTATTATACATAACCACATAACCTAGGAATAAACCCCCTGGTTTATACATATACATACAGTACTACATATTGTCATACATAACTACATAACCTAGGTTCAATAAACCCCCTGGTTTATACATATACATACAGTACTACATATTGTCATACATAACTACATAACCTAGGTTCAATAAACCCCCTGGTTTATACATATACATACAGTACTACATATTGTCATACATAACCACATAACCTAGGAATAAACCCCCTGGTTTAGAGTCGTTTTCGTATGAGTGGGAAGTAGTTACGGTACGGCTCGTGCCGTGCAGTGACCGTATCGCGCCATCATCGTGCGGTATCCAAGCATTCTGATTGGTTGAGAAATGATTTCGCGAGCTCTGATTGGTTGAATGCAATGTGTTCGATTCCGTACCGTGACCGTAACTCCGTACCGTAGGTTTCCCACTCATACGAAAACGACTCTATACATATACATACAGTACTACATATTGTCATACATAACCACATAACCTAGGAATAAACCCCCTGGTTTATACATATACATACAGTACTACATATTGTCATACATAACCACATAACCAAGGAATAAACCCCCTGGTTTATACATATACATACAGAACTACATATTGTCATACATAACCACATAACCTAGGAATAAACCCCCTGGTTTGTACATATACATACAGTACTACATATTGTCATACATAACTACATAACCTAGGTTCAATAAACCCCCTGGTTTATACATATACATACAGTACTACATATTGTCATACATAACCACATAACCAAGGAATAAACCCCCTGGTTTATACATATACATACAGTACTACATATTGTCATACATAACCACATAACCTAGGAATAAACCCTCTGGTTTATACATATACATACAGTACTACATATTGTCATACATAACCACATAACCAAGGAATAAACCCCCTGGTTTGACAAAATATAGCCAAGCTATATTTCGTGCTGTTTGCTGGTGCTGTTCGCCATCTGATCTAATCATCGCTCTAGCGGGGGATCGCTACTTTCGGAGGGATCGCTACTTTCGGAGGGTCGCTACTTTCGGGGAGTCGCTACTTTCGGAACTTTATGGTAGTTACTTATTGACAAGTTAACTGGACCCTACAGCACTGTTTCGTGAGGGATTAACTACAGTACTACGCACAATAATGGAAACTTGGTATTTACCTCTCATCTTTTCCAATTCCCATAAAAGACAAATAACGTACTCTGTCTTCTGATATCTCTTCTTGAGACTGAAAAATGACAAAATGACAAATATGCAAAAGTCTACACTTCCATAGCTTGATAGCGTTAATACTTACCGTACAGTCAGTAAGCTTTACACAAGAGACAGTTATTTGAATTAACACTGTTCTTCTGTGGCCTCCCCGTGATGCTACTTTATTGATGGCTCTATTTAACATCTCCATTCCTATAGACAATAAAATAATAATAATAATAACTTTAATTTGCGTCAAAAAATATATAACAGTTTCTCACTAAGTGATTCATGATACCTATCTAATCAGAAATATAAGTGAAGTTTACAGAATGAGCGGCAATGTTATATCGGCATAATAAAGATATAAAGATCCAAGCCAAAGTCACTACAGCTCAACGCATCCCACATGCGAAAGAGGTCTTGCATTCTTAGTAGGAAGCCTTAAGGATAAAGAACTGATTAATAAAACATTAGGTTTTTATCAGTGATAAAGACCTATACAGTGTCTTTACCAGGGTATACAGATCCATGCATGTGACCGATTTGACAAACCTGCTTGGACCAATTTATTGCTCATGAATTATTAATGAGTTTTAGAAATAAATCTATGAATAAAATGAAAAATGTTTTGAATACAGAAAAGCTTTCAGAGAAATCACAATAATTATCATTGAAAGTGTAACTAGTGGCAGCTTACCTGTTGGTTTTTGTACATCAGTACTACCTAGGTATGTTGCAGTGAAGTCCCTTCTTTGTTCTCTAACTGGTTTCTCATTAAAACTGGCATTATCTACAGGAAATGTTGGTATTGAGAGAGAAGCAAGTAACCAAGGCTGTGGTTGTATTATTAGTTGTATTATTAGTTAAAACCAGTATTATCTACAGGAAATGTTGGTATTGAAAGAGAAGCAAGTAACCAAGGCTGTAGCCTGCGTAGCAAGCATTTTTTAGGGTGCGCAGAAGATTTTTCGTTTTTTGGCTGCGCAAAAGTTGGGGCGAGAGCAAAAAGGGGAAGGAGAGGGAGGGGGAAGGGCGAGAAGGAAACGCTTGCAGGCAAACCCTGTGATTTTGAAAAACGCCCCTTGACATTTGACGGTTGAATGAATTCATATCATGACAGCTTATCAGTGAAGTAGCCAATCCCAATGAAACTATTAATATTATACGGCGGAAGTGAAATTTCATTTTGGATATGTCACAAGATAGTCTCCCTCACATAAAAATCTCATCGAAGGAAGTGTTTGGAATCTAGAGATAACACTAGTAAACTACAGCACGCACAAAACGATCTACATGTAGCAGAGTCGTACCTCAACATTGATGACCTAAGTGGAGGTGGAGAACTTCAAGTTAAAGTAGTAATCGTAAATTCAAGTGGGAATGTTGTGGTAAAAATTCCTTATGACGAAGAAAGTAAACAGTTAATTTAATAGACAAGTAGTGTAACAAGAATTGGCAAGCTGCCTCTCATACTTCTTCAAAGACGAAATAAATTATATTTCAAGGGCATCTTCCACCGAGGCGAACAGCAACTGAAATTTCCCGCTTTCGATATGTCAGATAGATTGCATTCAATTGAGCTGGCACTGTTAATCCGATGGAGGATGCCTCTATAGTATCTGATCTTTTATTATACTTTTGAGCAGGCAAATTACCAAGTGTTTACACAGTTGTATTTAAGTATTATAGATATACATGTAGATTGTATGTAGTTTTTATATTGTATCAGGGCGATTTTTTTTATTGCTGACAGACCTACTATGAATTTTAAATTAAGGTTTTCATTCATTCATTCACATGCATGTTCCTTCGCCATCGCCAGAGTCTGAAAAATTAAACTTTTTCCAAAGCCAGTCGGAAGAACAGCAAGCAAATCTCCTCCACGCATTAGTTGTGTAATAGAGGACAATTTGTTAAGGACGCAAAATTCGGTTCGCTCACGAACGGCATTTTTCAAAATCACAGGGTTTGCCTGCAAGCGTTTCCCTCTCGTCCTTCCCCCTCCCCCTCCTTCCCCTTTTTGCTCTCGCCCCAACTTTCGTGTGGCCAAAAAACGAAAAATCGTCAGCGCTGCCTAAAAAATGCTTGCTATGCAGGCTACCAAGCAAGGCTGTGTATTACATGTAGTTACCTTTAGCTGATGGAGGCGCAGGTGTGTTAATGATGTCTGACCATAGTTTTGGGGAATTCTTTTTGCTAATTTCTTGTGCTCTCTTCTTTTCTTCTAAGATTCTATTACACATTTCATGTAGAGCTGTGGTTATGGCACGCCCAGAAATATTTCCATGGCAACGAAACATGTGGCATTTATGTTTACTGGTATTGGGATCCCTAGCAACATATGCAAAATCCCTGCAGAAACAGTTGTAAAGATGACATTAGAGCATGATGTCAGTCCTATTGATACATTGTAAAATAACTTTTATATAACTTGTGCTCTGATTGGCTGAATACCCATGTTCTATGAGAGCATAGAAACACATACAGATGTTCTCTGTCTATTGAAAGAAAGACTTGTCGTTATTTTATAAAAGCATTAGAAAATGCTTCTGATAGAAGCACTTGAGATGTTGGGAGAACACTCTAAAAGCTTCAGAATCACTCGCCTTGTATGTATGTGTTCTCCCAACATCCCACATGCTTCTATCAGAGCATTAAGAACATGGTGTTTTCTAATGCTTAAATAATCTTCACCACAAATAGCAGGGAAGCCCCACAGTGCTAACGCTGCACTACAACATAACCAGAGTACTTAGAACAAATTGAAATGTACCTGTGATCTTCTTTGCCCACTCCCCATACTCTCATTTTAGATACAGGCTGTACTAGTAGAGTTATCTTATTCCTGGGCTCTACAAGCTTCAGTGTGTCCCCTTCAAGTAACAGGCGAATATCTTTGCCCTGAAACCATGACAAAACAATCATTGTCCATCTAAAGGGTACTTGAAGAGAATAGACAACTCACATACTAACTGATTTTCCTCACCTCTCCCCAAGTTTCTGAAGTCTGCCAAAGATCTTTTCTAGCTTTAGCCAGGGTACTGATGCATTCAGCTATTGTGTCACTCATGTTATGTGGTGCCACTTGGCTTTCCTCCAGTTCAATCCATCCCATTGAGTGAATAGGAAAACTGAGAACCTACAATAGTTAATAGATAGACCACTTTGTAGCTTTCAGTGAAAATAAGTGTAAACTTTCTGAATTCTGTGCCTAGTAAAGTTTATTATTATTTTATTAATCTTACACACAATACAATGTATATACAGTCAAACCCCACTAACTCAAACTGCCAAGAACGGTTCAAGTTAGCGGGGGTTTGAGTCAACAAGGTAAATTTGACCTTGATTTGAGGGAAAATAAAATTAGTTCAAGTTAGTGGGATTATTCGAGTTAGTGGGGTTCTACTGTATCAATATTACCTTTTGCTGATCTGTCACTGGACTAACCTGATCCCCTGATTTCTTCTGAAAAAATAAACACTCAAACTTAGTTGTGATATACTGAATAATAATAATAATAATAATAATAATAATAATAATAATAATAATAATAATAATAATAATAATAATAATAATAATAATAATAATAATAATAATAATAATAATAATAATAATAATAATAATAATAATAATAATAATAATAATAATAATAATAATAATAATAATAATAATAATAATAATAATAATAATAATAATAATAATAATAATAATAAAGCCTGTCTTCAAATGCATGTAACTGAGGTGTCAAATGCTTTTACAATAAGATGTCCTAAAATAGAATTCAAAATAATAGTAAAATAATAGTATGAAATTGCTATATAATGGCTATTCATTAGTAAAGTAGAGCATATTATACCTTTGGTCTTGGTGCAACTTGCGGTCTTTCCCACTGGGTTGTACCTGATGAAATATGCCAATAATACTTTGCTCCATTTTCACTCTCAACTTCCTTCCAACCATCAGGTAGTCCACAACTAGCTTGGCCCCCTAAGACATTACATGATTGTAATTCTATAGGGGTCTTGGGTGGTTCAGTTATATCTACTTCTAAGTATGGTTGGATTAAAGAGTTGCTCGTTTCTTTCCCAGGAGGAAAGTTAAGAGAGTTAGTTATATCATCCTGTGATTTGGATCTTTTGTGTCCCTTTTTAGATGAACCAGGCGATGGATAACCAAAAATCTCTCCAGAGTTGTTGATAAAATTGCCATCTGAAAACTTTCTCCTGTGCAATTTCTTAAATATCCCCACACCAGAGTGTTTGCCTCTGTCTTGTTCTACCCTGCCAAGAGCATCATCTAAATTACCTCTAGCTGGAAGGGGAGGTGGTATTTCATCAGGATGTTTTTCGTCAATTTTATCTTTGGGTTTCTTTAGAACAGCAGCATATAAAGGCGAACTATTACAATCTATAACAAAACAAATCATTTCATTACTCTTTGTTCCATTGTTAAAGTAATTTTGCTTGTTCGGACATACCTTCATCATTACTTGCAACTTCTAACTCCTTGCATTTTTCAGTTGGTACTACTCCTGGCCCAGAGTATGGTTGAGGTAATGGAGGTGGCCCATTGCCAGACTTACCCTCATTACAAGCTTCTATCATGTTCTGTAGTTCTCCAGTAATGTGCTCATATAGATCAGATCTGGTTATTTCCTTACGTGAAGGGATTTGAGGTGGAATTTCTGGTTCTACATCATCCTTTGGTGTTCCAGTTTTGTTTCTGTCTTTCTGTACAGTAGCATAAATATCTCCTTTGCTCTCTGTTATATTGAAGTCATGTTGTCTATTATTTTGTTCAGTTTCATACTTTGCAAAGTCCTCCTTTTCAGCAGAGTTTTTACCGTTTTCAAATGCAGATGGCATTAACTGCACTACATTAGCCCTATCAAATTTACCTCCAAGGATCTCTACTTCTTCATATGATGTAGGTTGTCTTTTATCATCCCATGACTTTTGGGCTTCCACAGGAGCAGCAATGCCACCATCGTCAGTTATAAGAAGAGGTCTAAACTCATTTCCAGCATAAGCATATGACAGTCTGTCTACAGGCGCTGCACTAATACCACCTTCATCTGTTACTATCAATGGTCTAAACTCCAAGTCTGCATAGGAGTAACTACTACTGGAACATTCATCTTTCTTGCTTAAAATAGTCTTGTTCTCGTCACCTGCTGCAGGACTGGAAGCATCAATTTCATCAAAAGAACCTGTTTCATATCCAACATCATCCTTGGGACTTAGTTTACCATCATTCTCATCACTGTCACTTTCACTAGCATCATAATTGCTACCCTTTTTAGCCTGTGGCAACTTTGTAGCTGGTTTGACTTCATGTGATAGCCTTTCTGAACTCTTAGGTTTAGGAGGTGCTTTCTTTGCAGTGTCTATACCAGCTGCCTTGTTTCCTCTCTGTTTGGAGGCTGTAAGAGCAAAGAAAAATGATTTTTGCATTCAAAGGTGTCTCAGCAGATGGTGCATATGCTGAATATTAACCACAGCCTTTTCAAATACTGATCAGAAAAAACATAAACAACAACTAGACAACCAATCACTAAAGCATCCTTATATTTAGTGATCACAATAATAATTGTAATAAATTATGTATGTCATTCACTAAATTCAAAAATAATAATATAGACAATTCATTTTAAAATATTTTCCAACTTCACAAATTCCTATGTGTATATTATATACCGGTAATATACATACATGTATAGTTTGGAACAAGAAATTAATACAAGAGAATATCAATTATTACACCTCCTATACACTCTTTACAATTAAATGAGAACAACAATTCAACAAGCTTTAGCTTTAAATAATATCGTGTTTAAATAAAAGTTATTGTATTGTATTGTATTGTCAGTAGTATATCTTACATATTAATACACAGATTTGTCTGAAGTGTGAAGTCTATACTTATATACTGTATGTGTGGTAATAACAGTCAGTATATTCATATGTAGCTTAAAATGGACTACAGTACCTGTTTGTGGTGAACCAGTTCTTTTGGTTTGTTGGGATGGACAAGTCTGTGAATAAACATACTCCTGTTAATAAAAACACTTGGAACATTAATGACTAAAAAGCAATTCAAGATTTCTGTATTAGTGATTATTATCTGGATTTAGAATTATAGCAGTAATCTTTAACAATTAAACAACTGATTACAAAAATAATACCAGTTGACAGTGTGCGAAGAAAAATAATACTGTTATTTGTAATTACGTACAGACTGTACAAACTCGGCTGTGTTTAAAGTGCATACATGTGTATATGACACAAAAAATTTTTTTTGAAAATCGATTACATATGAAGTGAATAGTGGGATGTTTCAGTATTTTGTGATTTGAGCTTCGCATTTGCGAGTTATAATGGATTGAAATCGTCATAATGCTAATTTCGGTGATGTCATATTGATTTTTACAGTAACTTATTTTATTTTTTCAAGCAGCACTCTTTTCTGCAATAGAATAAAAAGTTTAACATCATGAAAATAAGTTTAAAAATTCATGAATAATTAATTAGGAAAATACAATACAAATCATCACCGTGACAGTGTCTTTATATCTGATATAGATTCGTCCTAATTTGCATGCTACTTTAACTTGGATTTTCTTGGCCAAAATTATTTCAATCTTGAATATTTTTGCAGAAAATATTAAATGAAGGCCATGGATTTTCTTAGCCATTTAAAAAACTCGCAGCATGTCTTTTATCAAGAATAAAAAACCTCGGCATGATAAAACACTGCTGCTTGTTTCTTAAATAGTACTTGTAAAAACCTTTTTTCCAGAATAAAAAATGTCAATAATTTGCATGAGGATGCTATTGTATAATACATTAAAAATATAAAAAAATATAAAAATAATAATAATAATAATCTGAATGAGGAGAGATTTGGATAAACATTTAATAAGAAAACATTGCGACAGTAAAACTCTAAAATTCATACTAAAGATATAGTATAATAAAAGTGACAACGTTTCGCTCACGTCATTATCAAGTCAAAAAATGAAGAGAAAACTATGAATAAATATACAGTGAAAAATTCCTAAGGGACATGACATATGAAATAAATACAAAAATTAAGAACAATAAGAACAATAAAAACTAAAATACAAAGCTAAAGTGAAACAAATTGAGTGTGTACTGTACTTCAATTATTGCAACGAAATTTCAAATTCATGTTGGAAGGATTAGTTGGATGTTTGTCAATGAAGTTTGCTTCAAAGTTCCTAAGTTCAAGGTGAACTTTGGAACTAACTTTGGAACCCTCTGGTCGAACGTTTATAGGTGAAATGTAACCCATGCACTACAGTAATAATAACAATATAAATAATATAGTTATTTTTGGAAGTTGGTACCCCTCAATATTTATTTCTCTTTTTATGCACCTAAATGTATCAATGTTAAACCGGCGGGTGGGGGGGAGGCCGGGCCTATGGCGGGATTTGACTAGATGTGCTATCCCGTGGGCTGGGATTTTGTTTAATCACTTGCTCGGGGTAGGGAAAATTTGAAAAGTAAAATTACAAGTAAAATTAAAATTTCCGTGGCAAAACAACTGCTGGATCGAAGCATTCTTTCAACATGTGATCAGACTCATGTGATAAAGTTTACAGCACAGTAGAAGACTTTGTCAATGTCAATGGTATATTAACTTCATCAAGCATAGATGAGTAAAAATACTCAAATGTTATTTCAGTCAAATGTTCGTACTTTACTCTTACATTAAAGACAAACAAGCTTCATAAGTAACTTATTGTTGCTTTGCTACATCTTTGAGCACATTTGTGTGAGTGACGATAGTTCGTGACAGTCCATCTGTTTATTAAAACAGTACAAGGGTATTCCTTCCGATAACATTATTGATGAAGTATCAAGAATGGTACTTTTGCCAAGAGAAGAAGTGAAAATGTGGTTTGAACACCTCAATCAGGTCCAAGTGTGGACCTGAATAACTGAAAAGTTTGGGTTTTGATGATCTTTTTTTGTTTTGTTGTATTTTTCAAAACTAACAAATGGGTTTATATAAACTATATCTCTCGCAAAATGAGGGACATTTTGCCCTAGGTATACAATTTTTTTTTACCACATTTGACCTTTCCTTTTAGCCCCTGGGAAGGGAATTTGACTGAAAATGTCTTGAAAAAATCAAATCCCCGCCATAGGCCCAGACCATGATGAATGTAGAGCTACTGTACTCTGTAGAAAAGTCATCATTAAACCGTGATTATTATTATTATTATTATTATTATTATAACCAATGCACTGTAACTCATGCACTGCTTTTAGCAAATTATTAATAAAAATTTATTTCCTATGCACATTATATCAAATCTCAATGCAATTTAGGCTAAAGCGATTTCAGAATCAGAACTTGCATCACAAAAAAATAGTTTGCTGTCTTTATGTTATTGAATGGATAAACTAGAGTTTTCTATAATAGGCATAGAACTACAGTAAGAACCTTTATCTAAGTATCACATTGTATATTGACAAGAACACAAAGCCAACAAGGCTTCAATAACATTTTGTTAATATGCATTTAGAACATAAACACTGTACTGTAGCTTCTAACTGAAAAACATCAGAAAATAGCTGCTACTTCTACTCAAAAACCCTCCAATTCAACATTATTTCACAGCAACTTATACAAACAAGAGGTTATAAAAGGATACTAGTTTGTATGTATTTACGGTAGTTCTAGTCAATGTTATTCACTACCTTTGTATGAAAGGCTTGTCTGCATGGTTCACAGTACAGTGCTTCACAAGTGGCACAACAAATAATCGGTTCATTGGTTTCACAAACAGTACACTTAGGTTCTTTCATTATACAGCTTTTTCAGAGAATCCATCTTAACAAATTGTAATGGAGGTCTACTGAATATGCATAGATTGTGACCATTATTTTGTTTGCTTAGTCAGGTAACTAACATGTGACCTGACAAAAGAATGAATAATTTAGCATATTCTAGCAACACTATTCAACAGTCTCCAGCTGATAAATACTACAGTTATAATAGAACATTATTTATATCAAATGATAATAAATACTACAGTTATAATAGAACATTTCTATCAAATGATAATAATAATACTACAGTTATAATAGAACATTTCTATCAAATGATAATAAATACTACAGTTATAATAGAACATTATTTATATCAAATGATAATAAATACTACAGTTATAATAGAACATTTCTATCAAATGATAATAATAATACTACAGTTATAATAGAACATTTCTATCAAATGATAATAAATAATACTACAGTTATAATAGAACATTTCTATTAAATGATAATAAATAATACTACAGTTATAATAGAACATTTCTATCAAATGGTAATAAATAATACTACAGTTATAATAGAACATTTCTATCAAATGGTAATAAATAATACTAGTTATAATAGAACATTTCTATCAAATGGTAATAAATACTAGTTATAATAAAACATTTCTATCAAATGATTAATAAATAATACAGTTATAATAGAATATTTCTATCAAATGATAATAAATACTAGTTTATAAATATATAATAGAACACAGTTACAATAGAACATTTCTATCAAATGATAATAAATTAAGTTGTTTAGCTTTAAAGGAGCACTCTCACAGATAATGCATTGCGCGCCTTGAACCCCTCAGCGCCATTTTCGTATGATACGAAAATGGCAGATTTCTACTTACCACACGAGAAGGAAGAGATTCTCTGGAGAATTCCGGACTTGCCATTGCTGATCCGTATCGGAATTCGAAAGGCGAACTTTTCACGTGTACTTTTCACGTGCGTTCTTGTCAAATCTAAGTAGTATCCCGTATGTAAACAATAACACGGTGCGCAATGCATTACCTGTGAGAGTGCTCCTTTAATGTTGATTGAAGTATCAAGTAAAATTGCCACTGTAATATTGTTAAAATGAGTGGAATCATAAATACATGTACAGTTGTATGCTTATCAGTAGTTTCATTAGCCATGTACAATCCTAGTGAGCATTGATAGAGGTTTGCAGTGTTTATAATATTATTAAAAATTACAATCAGTCAATGGAATAGCTGCTTCTAGCTCTTGTAAAATACTATAACAATGATACTAGTGATGATAATAATAATAATAATAATAATAATAATAATAATAATAATAATAATAATAATAATAATAATAATAATAATAATAATAATAATAATAATAATAATAATAATAATAATAATAATAATAATAATAATAATAATAATAATAATAATAATAATAATAATAATAATAATAAGGAAAGGACAGGGTGACATGATTAAAATAATGAAGATAATAATCAACCCCTTGACGAACAATTTATTAACATGCCATAAGAAGCTCTACTGATTTTTACATGTAACATTAATTTCAATTACTGAAGAACATGTTTATTAATACCTTTGAAAGGGTTCTTTTTGTAGCTGTAGGTCTTGTCCTTGGAGATGGTCGTGATGTACTAGTTGTTGATCTTTCATTAGTATTTGTTGTTGTGAGTTTGTCTTCAGGTGTTTTGGAAGAGCTTTTCTAAAATAAACAAAGTTTACCTCATTTAAGGATACGGTTCACCTTGAGTGGAAAAAGTTTGACGATTTTTTGTTTTTGTCACTAACGGATGGATTTCATATCGAAATTTCATTTTTTAGTGTTTTCTGGTTGAAAATGTTTTTTATTTACGAGATATTCGCAAGAAACACGGATTTCTGATTTCTAAACACAACGTCTTTGGTGTCATAATCCCATTAGGACCGGGAGTCCTGTAATGCTTCTTTCGGTACCTTCTCTAGATCCTGTCCCTATTTGATGGTTTTCGCTTTTTTTGATTTCGGAATATTATTATTTTACGATCGTAGCAGGCAGCCTCGCGAAGACTTTGAAGTTTGAGTGCAAACGAGAGCAATAAGTAATACGACCTTACTATTTCTGCGTCCTCAATGTAAACAATGTGGTGAAGGATGAACGTGATTGGATGGCATGGTGTCCGTTGCAGGAAGTGGGCGTGACAATGTTTGCAAATTTTCAAAGGTCATTTTCTCCTTGTTGAGTTTTCGCAAAGTTACCAAGATATTTTTGAATTAATAGGGTACTTAGATTTGATGGATTTTGCTAAAACTTTGACACAAGTTAGCAGTCTAACTGAAGATAAAAACCGTGTCAGGGATTTTTGATTTTGATTTTTGCTCAAAAGTTATAACGTGTTAACTGAAGAAGAAACAACATTTATGATTGATTAAACTTCAACTAAGATAACTTTTGATCGACATCGAATATGACAAAAGCCTGACACGGTTTGACAGGTCAAAGTGTCGTGATTAATATGGTATAAAGATCAATAGAGTCGGATGTAACGCAAGGTCTATTAATTCGGTCAAACGGAGACGGTCGTTTTCAAAACAATGACCCTTGACGTCTCCATTTTTAATTTAAAAGAAAATATCACGGTATTATGGCGATCTTCATTCTATTAGCTTTAAAATGATGTAAAGTTGATGGGAATTGGTCAAATAATAAGGAAATTAAAAATGTTTTCCGAGACGTACCCGCCAAGGTGAACCGTATCCTTAAGCTAGGGTAGCAGCAACTGCAAAGACATTAGGGTGATTTAGCAAACACAACACAATGTGAAAGAGGACAGTGCGCGCGCTGAGGAATAACTGTGAAAACGACCGTTGGCATCCTCAATGTCATGAAGAGGACGTGAAAACAAGTAAAATGGCGTTGTGAACTTGACGTCGCAACGCTTTCACGGTAGTCATGCAATGATCAAAATTAATGTGATATATTCATCATCTAACGTTGTGGTCTTGCGTTGCGGCGTGTTGGCTAAATCTCTCTATTAGCATTTTCTTTGGATGTAACTTACAGTATCCCTCTAGTTTGTGAGTTATAGAAGTGAAAGTAAGCAAACAATATGTTGTTATCATGGAATTGAATTCAATTAGACTAGCCGTGACCCTTTGTGCTACATGTATCTGCAGGGATTATAAAGTAATGCAAGTAAGTACGTGGAAATTAATAAGGAAAGATGACTCTTCACAAATATATTGATGATATCTATGAATACACACAGATTCATAAACATCTTTTGCAAAAAAAAATCCTTGCAAGAATTGAAAGGATGGAGAAATGTCACTGCATGAAGATGGAAAGATATTGGAAAGAAAATTCAGAGAGGACCCCCAACCATCAATAAAATATTGTCTAATTGAGGGGGAGGCTGCAGATTGGAGCTATTTACACAGATTTAACATGAAGTCAAAAATACAATGGACATGTACACAATAATTGTGTACATGTCCATTGTATTTTTGACTTCATGTTAAATCTGTGTAAATAAAATAAATAAATATTGTATTCATTTGTGTTCTCTGAATTGGCACCAAAATGTATGTACCGGTAGTGCATGATCATGCGACAAGAGACACTTCGATGATGGTACAGTACATGCATGTGATGTAATTTAAAGTATACAAATGAATAGTCAGTCAAGTCAAAATACTTAAAATGGACAAAGAACTTGATATTGATCCGAAACGACATGAAATAATCTTCTCATCGCAATCTATCAGACGTGGCAAGGAAACCATTAAGCTTACTAGTATTAGTAAAAGTGAAGATTACACATTTGGTTGTGGTCGATCGAGAGGTGTACATAAATGCTAAATCTGACACACATTGGGAATAGATTTAAGACTGTTTGATACCATTTTCAGAGAGCTCCAGAGAATGACACCAATTACTTATCATCGAAAAACACTTAGTGAATAGTCCAATGAAGAAGCTGCTGTGCGTGAAATTCCTTTACGAAGCTGCTATCTTTCCCTGGAACTCCATCTGATTTCCATATTATTTAAAATGTCTCGAGACACTACATAAATAAATAAAGATTTCAGAAAGAACCATAGAAACACTATAAATTGTATGACTCAGGAATAATAATGCGATATTGCCTGAGTTCATCCACATTCAAGCCGACAACAATGTCAACATCAACTAAACATTTGATATTCCTGTTCGAACTAAAGACTTTACAGTACGAACCCCGACACATCCCTTTACAATATTTCCACAAAATCAAAGCATCCACTATGTGTTTGCTCGAGAGAGTTTACCTTCTGTCTTGGTTGAGTCTGGGGGCGGTCAGTGTTGGCGGACGACACACGGCTCGACTTCTTCGTCGAGGATTCAGTTGAAACCAAAGACAACTCAGAAGGCCCCTTGACTTTTGTCACTATTCAAAGATATACGAGACATTTAGATATGGGGAAGCTTTCCAAGGACTCATAGCTTGTGATACAGCTAGACTAGAGTGTACTGAAAAAAAATAGTCGTTTGACAGTTCGACAAATATTCATACACGAGACGATCACATACCCTTTTGAAGCTTAAACTGGGACATAATCCAGTGAAACGACAGTTTTTCAAATACTATTTGGTGTTCAGGTGAATTTATGCCACGTTACATGTTTCTGCTACAAATTTCTAGCGTACATTTTTAAGTAGAAGTCAGAGAACTCCGAAGGAATTCCGTCTAGTGATGGTCGACTAAGCTGTTCTGTTTGGTCAACCACTACCCCTGTGACGTCGTGTCAGAAAGCCTCGATCGCATGTACATAACCAAAAAATAGCAGGATATCCCCCTACCACTGTCCCCTACAAGGTCTCCCCAAGAGCTTTTTACTCGTTTACTCGTGCTAGGCCAAAGGCCGCACGAGGTATAAAATACAGGCTTTTTTTTGTTGTTCGGTGTCGCGTTCTGCAATCGAGTGGGACTGGGAACGAGACCACGAGACTACAATCTCCTGCAATATAAACGAGACACCTATGATCCCTTCCCCTTCCACAATGTTGATCAGTGATAGTTTGTAATATTTGAGGGAATTTTGAACCCAAACATCAACTTTGGAACGGGGAGGGGGGGATCAACATGTTATGAAAGCCTTGAAAACGACGAAAGCCAAAGTTATACTCGATCAACATGTTATGAAAGCCTTGAATGCGATGAAAGCGAATGCCAAAGTTATAAGCTTAAACAATGCCAAACTTATAAATTACGATCAATATGTTATGAATGAAAGCCTTTATTATACAAACCGTTGATGAACTACAATCCTGGATGGATGGAAGCAACCCACGATGTTTCCCGACGAAGGTGAAGTGGACTTTACTTTGCATTATTTGCTATTGCTGTGCTACCTACCTACTTATAAGCTTAAACAGTTATGATTGTGATATACAGTCAACTCTCCGCTAACGGACACTCTCGTAAGCGGACAGCTCTACTTACGGACATCTTTTCAAATCCCCGTTTTACCTCCCAGTCAAACTCTGTATTTACACATTCCCGTAAGCGGACACTCTCTCGTAAGCGGACGCGGACACTTTTGAAAATGAAAATTGGATTTTTCTTTTGTTTACGCTCTCTCGTAAGCGGACACACCATATAATAATTGTCTTTCGGCAATGAAATTTGTCTTTAATTTGCAATAGCTATAGTTATGCTATACAGTCTGTGTTTTTTTTTTCGAGTTTTAACAATTGACATCAATAAAGAGTTTCGCTTTATATCTTCAGTTGCTATTTTTCTCTACCGAATAAAACATAATTAACACCCACTAATTAACTCTCCCGTAAGCGGACATCCACCCTATTTTTCTATGGTGTCCGCTTACGGGAATAGTTCTCGTAAGCGGACAGCTCTACTAACGGACACGTTTTTCAATTCCCGAGGGTGTCCGCTTACGAGAGAGTTGACTGTATTTGAGAAAGCAAGCGAATTATCTGTCAATACTGATGAGAAGGATTCACAGTTTATATCAATAAAAACATGTAGATCACGATATGCAAAGTTTATTTATTATAACCGTATTAGATAGAAGCGAGAATAAATAAACTTAGTTTAACTAAACAAGGTTTGGTGTGAATGGGGTATATGAATAGTAGATACAACTACCAAATACCATTAAACTACCATGCAGTTCGTGATAGAGAACCAAGCAGAATTCCAGTGAGGCGACTTACACGTGCTTTATATAAGAGCAGAAAAATAAGGATGCTCGAAAGAAAATACATTGCAAAAAATGTACCCAAATCATCAAGATTCCATCTTTCACACGATATAAACCACATACATTCAACACAAACAGTCAGCTTGGGCTATACCTGTGATTACCACTCAAATAGAAAAAGCATACTGATCTTTTGATCGTTCATGTGGTCGTTCATGATACGGTGTACCCCAAGTACTCAATTGCACCAGGGCACGAGTGAGCGCTTGCACCAAGCGTCTAGTTTATTTATATCTCATCACGCCATCCATGCATTCATTCATCCATTTATTTATCGATCATAATGACCGACGAGGTACTTGTCAATCATACTTCTGCGGTTCGATTGTAAGCCAACACAGCATTTTGTCCTCAGCCGGATTTGCAACGAAAGACATGAGAAAAAAACGGTCAAAAAAGATACATTAAAAAATTGGTGTCCACTGACGTTAGTCAATAAATTTCCACGATAGAAGTACGGAATTAATACTAGTAGTTACTCAGCTAGATTAGCTTTACAGGTTATTCTGAGTAATTTTTACCAGGAGGCCATTAGTAGGAGCGTCCATCTCGCGCGAAAGAAACACCTCGACCAATCAGAGCAGGGATAATTTAACCAATCACAACTCTCTAAATCAGTCATTCGAGTTCAAATTTGAGCGAAGAGAGCGATTATAAAAGAACACAGTAGTCCACCTCAAAGTAAGCCTCGGCTTTTCGAGAGAATCTGAGGCGTATTTTAGAAAACGTTCACGAAAACACACAAAATTTGACCTACATGCAGAGCTCTGATTCAGTCGGAAATGACTAGCTCAGCTGAAATCTCCTTTGAAGCCTCTTTCTTATATGTCAGGTAAACGAGTTCGTGTATCACAGTAACACTAATAAAAACTCTAATAATTTCGTATACGATTTCCTGGTTGAAATATTTTCCCCTCGATAATCTCTCGGTTATACATAAGACTTACATACATACAAACTTTATTTTACGTGGGTTTACAAATTCAGTAAATGAAATATATAACCAACTGACTGGTTTCAAATTTGGTCCACATTAGGACCACAAGAACTGCATGAACTCACATCACGAAGAAGCCCGGCATTTCCGATCTGAAAACTTGCATTGCCATGTTTTTTTCTTATCAGAGCAAAACATCTTTTGGCATAACCTAGTTCAGTATTACGAGCTTGAAATTACTTGAGTTCCGTTACCTGCCTGTGAAGTAATATCTAACATATATTTTGCAAACATTTCTCTGTTGACTTTGCAGTACATACATACATACTTTATTAGGTTTTCCAACAAGGCTTTTCAAAACCCATTACATTAATAATAATAAATAATGAACTAAAATACAAAATCTAACTGATAAAATCTGAAATTCGATATCTAATTATAAAGTTTGTCTAATAGTTAGACTTTAAAGTGTTTTTAAACTTTCTTAACGACTTCAATTCTTTTAGTTCTAAATCCAATGAGTTCCAGATCTTCACGGCTCTAGTTGAATCTTGATCAGCTTGCATCCAAAACGACAAAACTCAAAACTACAAACGTACGAGTCTCGGCGATTTCCTCAGTCATTTCATTTTGTACATTTGTCTGGCTAACTTATTTTCGCATTTGTACTCCTTTCAAATAAGATCGATGAAAGAAGAGGCTTCAACTTCTCTGTGTAGGTCACATTTTGTACTGTTTTCGTGAAAGTTTTAATACGCCTCATGATCAGATTCTCTCGAAAAGCCGAGGCTTACTTTGAGGTGGACTACTGTGTTCTTTTATAATCGCTCTCTTCGCTCAAATTTGAACTCGAATGGTTTGAATGAAAAGTTTAGAGAGTTGTGATTGGTTAAATTATCCCTGCTCTGATATCGATTGGTCGAGGTGTTTTTTTCGCGCGAACTACTGATCTAAAAATAGATTTATCATCTAATACGCTGTGACACATACCCCGGACGCTCCTACTAATGCATGGGCTCCTGCTTTTACCTATTATCAGTTCTTCTTTTTCTAAGTTTGTATTTTTTTTTTGTCATTTTAAGGTAATAAAGTTGTTGTTGTTGGAAGTACTCCGCAGATAGCTGAAGTAGTAAGGGGCAGTCATTTACGGGACTAGGATACGACTGTTCCCTCCCTCTTTGACTCGGCTACGCTGATTGTGTACTACTCCGATCCGGCCGAAATCTTCGTCCTAGATACGTAACATAAGGTGAACTCAGCATTTAAGTTTGGGTGTATGGTCGACTGTTTTGCATAAAATTTCCTAAGTAGCGCCAGGAGTTACAGTCTGCTTATTTTATTTTATTTTTAATAATCTTTTCTGATATTTTTTTTCTGCGGTAAAGAAGTCAGGCTCCTGAGAAGTCTATTCATTTTATTTTCTGTTTTTTTTTTCGATATAACTTTTCCTTTTTTCTCTCTTTTAATTTCTGGTTTTTTTTTTTTCAATGTCCCTTAACTTCTAAGAAGTTATAGATCGTGAATCGGTTCCTTCTCTCTTCCTTATGGCCATTTTAGGAACTCTGGGGTTTTTTTCGAACGCACGATCGAGATGTATTGCCCATTACAAAAAAGAGCAGGGGACTGGGAACGAGTTTATTAGAATTAATGTAATTACGAAATTAAGTTTATGACATGAAACAACATGTTGAAATTATCATATGTGCAAAGTTTGATGTGATTTGAGTGAATTCTGTCGGAATTATAAACTTTTGAAATTTTGAAATTTTACAGTGTATGGTTTGCATGGGTAGACAACGCAAAAAAATACAGAGTTTGTATGGGAAAATGTACATCTTTGATGCCCTCTAGCATCGTCAATATTAAGCCAAAGTTCACCAAACTTTCCAGATTAGCTAAGTTTGATCTGCTCTGTCAGAAAATGATGCCCATTTTTGCTAGTTTCTTATTGAATTAGTTTTACGGACTTGGTCCTTTTTGTAATGGCCAATATTTTGCCACCCCGACCTACAGGCAAAATATTGCACCGGTTGCATTTTAATAGGTCCTGGAATCCACCACAGATGGGGCTAAAGACCTCACTCCTGAATCTGCCATTTTGGAAATCTGCCAGCTCTGGCGATTCGGTCGTCGTGAAATCTCACCCCTGGATTCTTTCAGAAGAAGAATCGCTTCTGCAATTTGTTTTTCACACCTTTTAAAAAGTCACCGAGATAAACCATCATTCACGATCAACAACTAAGTAAAGTGCCTCACTCTAAGAGCTTATGGCGTGAAATTATATTTATCCGGATAATATATATTTTCTTTCTGTGTATACAGCATTCTAAATAGTGTATTCCAAGACCGAAATGCATTTTGGTACTCGTGTAATATTCTCTAAAGTAATATAAATAATAATAATTTATTTTATTTTTTGTGTATTCCATCAGAAACAATATACTAGCTCCATATGGCGAACAAATTGCTGTATATTTACCTTTTATTTCAAAATAACGAGGCCCACAATGCCCTTTGGTCTTGGAATGCACTATTCAGTATGCAGTATTCAGTTTTCAACGTTTTTTGAAATAGCTGTATATATATTTTGTGGTATTGCCTTCCCAAAATCGCACTTATCTTAATAAATTAAATTAATTATAACTATTTTGATTATATTGATAGACATTGAACGTGGATTTATTGCAATCATCCCCAAGATACTGAAAAAACGTTGTTGATGTAAGTAATAAGACAGTATACTACAATGTACGTTGAAGAGACTTTCAACCTGGCTTAGTAGAAATTTTCATTTGTTTATTGTAAACAAGACGTAAATATAATGTACTTCTGATAAGGTTTTTTTGATTGCCGTATCACATAGTTCAAATATGTTGTCAAAATTTCATGTTGATCATGTACACGTACTGACCCTGCTAGCACTGAGAGCCCTTTTTCTACACTCGTAGTCATTTCATACATTCATTACTAATGGTTCTCTTTGTTATTTTCTTGTAGCCGGTGTAGAAACTACCACAAATAATTGTGTTTTTATAGACTTTTAATATTCTCTTCCTTCGACTCCATTCAGTCCTCTCCGTACAGCCTAGTACACATGCGTGTCACGCGTTCTTCTAATTAATGTAACGCTAGCTACGACATTACATCTCTTCCTTCCTCTAGAGAAAATGTTCATGTCCTTATCTATATAACGTATGAAACTCAAAACAGTTAGTAAATAACAATGACTGCATGTGACATTGTACATTGTTCAAGTAGAATAGTCCTTCAAGTATTCAGGAGCTCTCCGATTTCTTGATGATCTTCGCAAGGGAGGTGTTGACCCTGGATCCTGTGGATCAGCATTCGACTCTTGACTTGATGTCTCATCATTCTCGTTGTTTGGGTGGAGTTCCTCCTCCTCATCACTTAACGTGTGATTGGTACTTGTGTGCTAGAGGGTATTTTCTTGAAGAAGGATGTGTTTCTGGTCACAGTGTACTCTGCGTTGTGAGCTGTAATCATGCTTCCTTTCTTTTCTTTTCTTTCCAATGGTTCAGGTTTAAACGGTGTTGACATCTTGTTCTTCTTTGGTTGTTTGACTAGTACTTTGTCACCAACTTTGAGGTCTGACGCTCTGGCATGGTTATGTCTGTCTGCATACTCTTTCATCTGTTCTTTCCTCTTGGCGTCATTTTGTCTGACTTCTGGTGATGCTTGATCCTGTTGTAGTCGAGGCATTGTAGATTTCAACTATCTTCCATTCAACAATTCTGAAGGTGATTTTCCTGTAGTACTATGGGGTGTTGCTCTGTATTGTCGCAGAAAGGTGAAAAGCTCTTGTCTCCAGCTTTTGTGCTCTATGACAGCAGTCCTAATGGCTTTCTCTAGGGTTCGCATCAGTCTTTCTGCCTCGCCATTTGCTCTAGGCCATATTGGTGTTATCTTACGATGGTTAAAGCTAAGATGAGTAGCAAACATTTGAAAGTTCTCACTGTTGAAAGGTGGCCCCGGCCATTGTCGGTTCTGACTACATCTGGAATTCCTTGTCTGGCAAAAATGCTGTCTAGATGTGGAATTACTGCCTTTGCCGAGGTCGACCTCAAGATTTCAACCTCTGGAAATCTACTAAAATCATCTACGACCACTAGTAGGTAGTCCCCGTTGGGAAAGGGACCACAGAAGTCTATGGACAGTTCTTACATACATACATACATATAGTTTATTTAAACACGGTAAAATCATCAGTAACATAACAATATAAGTAGTGATATACAAATAAAAATTAAAAATATATGCGTACTCTTGCCATGGTCCTTGTGGTAGAGGGGACATCTTTAAAGGCTCACATGCTGGGCTTGAGTTATAATTTGCTGCTTGACATGGTAGGCATTGATTAATCATCTCTTCAACCATTCCGTCTATTCCTGGGAACCAAACCGAGTCTCGCAGGAGGCGCTTTGTCTTGACTATGCCTTGATGACCACTGGCAAGCATAATCATTCGTTGACGTAGGGTTTCAGGAACTATTATGCGAGTACCTCTCAAGATCACTCCATTTGCCACAGTTAGCTCTTGTTTGACTTGCTGATATTCACGGGCATCTCTTCCAGCTTCATTGCCATCTTTGAGTGGCTATCACTTTTGCCAGGTTTTGCAGTGTATGATCTTTTGCTGTTGCATCCTGAATCTCCTGGAGAGTAACTGCATTGGGTACAACGTTTGCAGTAACGAAATTGACATAACTATCAACTCTTGACAAATGATTAGGACTGGTGGAATGTTTTGGATCTGGGTGCCGGCTCATGTAATCAGCGGGATTATTTGCCCCTGGTCTGTAGACCACTGTGATCTTGTACGGTTGTAAGCGCAGCTGTAATCTCTCAAGTCTTGCAGTTGCTTTGCAGGTTGACTTGTTGAAGATTGTTTCAAGTGGTTTATGATCAGTGATGGCTTGGAAGGATGATCCATGAAGATACAAATGGAAGTGTTCAGTTCCCCAGACTACTGCCAGCGCTTCTCTTTCTGTCTGACTGTAGCGGCTTTCACAATCGGTGAGGGAGCGGCTTGCATATGCTACAATGTTTCTTCCTTGATCATTACTTCAGGAGCTGCCATGCTAGCTTTAAGGTAAGCAAACGCATGTTGTTGATCTGGTCCCCACACCCACTTTGCATCCTTGTGTGTGAGTTGACGAATGGGGGCAGAGATGGATGCAAAGTCCTTGATGAAACGTGCTAGGTATTGTGCAAAACCTAAGAAACTGCTTGCTTCGTTGGCGTTCTTTGGGAGGCTTGTGTTAATCAGCGATGATACTGATTTTCTTGTCATCTGCGCTGATGCCTTCTGCAGAAAAGTGATGACCAAAGAAGTCAATGGATGACTGGTTAAACAAACACTTGTCTGGGTTTGCAGTTAGATTGTTATCTCTCATTCTCTGGAGGACAGCTCGAAGTGCATTGTCGTGATCATCTTGTTGCTTGCCAAAGACTATTATGTCATCAGAGATGTTTCTTGCACCTTGAATTCCTTGTACTGCTTCCTCTATGGCTTTCTGAAAGATTTCTGCTGCTGAGTTGATTCCAAAACTCAGACGCTTATAACGAAACAGACCAAGATGAGTAGCAAAAGTAGTAATATTCCTGGAGTCTGCATCTAACTCCAGCTGGTGGTAGCCTTGGTTTAAATCTATCTTGCTGAAAACAGTTGACCCATTATTAACAATTAGATCTTCCACTGTGGGCACTGGGTGTCGTTCTCGTTCTATGGCTTCATTGGCAGCTCTCATGTCGACACATATACGTATTCCTACTTTCTTGGGGACTATCACTATGGGTGAGACCCAAGGAGTAGGGCCCTCAGCTCTTTCAATTATGTCGAGGTCTTGTAGATTCTTGAGCTCAGCTTCAACTTGGTCGCGCATGTGAAATGGTATTTCGATGTCTCTGAGCAAGTGGCTTGACGCTGCTATCAATGTGTAATTTTGCAGTCTTGTCTTTCATCTTTCCCAGTCCCTTGAAACAGTCACTGTATTCATCCACGATGCTTGTTGCTTTGTTGTATTCTTCATCAGTGGAATCATCAGACTGATCATCCGATTCTTTCTCCTTAGTTGCATTGACTCTCTTGCTAGTTGATTTAAGACTTTTGCACACTTTGGCAAAATGACCCACCTTCTGACAGTTCCGGCAGGTCTCATGCAGAGTTGGACATGCAGGGACGACCTTGGTGAGGGTAGTTTCCTCCACATCTGTAGCACTGCTTTTGATCCGTCTTTGTCCTCACGTTTCTTGGTTTGATCATCTGTACTTCCGTTGCTTTGCACAGTTTTTCGTGTTCCTCGATGCCTTTAGCTTGTCGGTCGGACATTTCAAATCCTCTGCCATAGTCGAGAAGAGCTTTGAGATTCATATCTTCTCGCAGGGCTCTACGTCGTAGCCGTGTTGACGAGCAGGATAGAATGATATGAGATTTGATTTCTTCTTCCTCATTAGTGAACTCGCAAGTTTGGGCCAGGCGTCGTAGTCGTGTGTCAGTAGTAGGAATCTAGCGATTCACCTGAATCTTGTGTAGCATTTCTGAATTAACATGTAAACTTCGTAGGTTTTGTTTACTTTTGGTTGAAAATAAACATTTAGTGCAGTGACTGCATCTTTGTAATCCTTATCTTCTCCTTGATCTGGTAGCGTTTCAAAGATGTCGCTGACCTCTTCGCCTGCCAAGTATAATAATAGTGCTCGCTTTCGTGTAGGATCTTTGATATCATGTGCAGCGAGATACATCTCAAAGCGTTTAAGCCATTTCTTCCAGCGAGGACCAATGGAGGTATTATCCTCGTGAACAGCAAATGAAGGGAATGGCGGTAAGACATTCGCCATATGGTTGAGTAGCGTGGCACGTGGTGTAGAATAAAATGTCGTTAATCTTGACTGTTATTCTTTGAATGCGGCTGTAAATTGTCTCGAAGACGTAATTGTATCTTGTTCGTTGGTCCTCGTCGCCAGTTGTAGAAACTACCACAAATAATTGTGTTTTTCATATAGACTTTTAATATTCTCTTCCTTCGACTCCATTCAGTCCTCTCCGTACAGCCTAGTACGCATGTAGTTTCTGCTGTAGTTCGAGTTCGTTCATAGTTTCTGCTGACAAAATAAATGTAGATGTAGATGCAGATGCATGCGTGTCACGCGCTCTTCTAATTAATGTAACGCTACGACATTACAGCCGGCAGAAGGGGAATTAGATGACGAGATTGAAAGCTCGACAACACCTCGTTTGGTGGCCTCTGGGGTCGATGTTCTCCACCTTGACCCCATCTCAGTGATTTGGAGGGGGAAGTGGTCTGTGGGCCTCTCAATGTAATAGGGCTCACAGATGCTGCCATTATACTCATTGCCACGTATTACGTTTATAACGTGCATTACCCCCTGACTTGCAAAAATACATTTGCTTTTTTGGAGGTGACCTGCCTTAACAACACAAAATTTATAAAAGGTCGCATTTCCATCCACAAGCTAATAAAAAAAATTGAGGCATATTAGACCTCTATAGCTCTGACTTGCAATTAAGTTTACTCACAGGGGCGTAGCCAGCCTATAGGCATGCAGACACGTGGCTGCAAATTTTTGAGTGCACGCGCATACACAACCCTTCACATGCAGGTAGGCACATGTGCATACTATGTATCAATTAAACTTTTACATGTACATATTATGTATCAATTAAACTTTTACATGTACATACTATGTATCAATTAAACTTTTACATGTGCATACTATGTATGAATTAAACTTTTAAATGTACATACTATGTATCAATTAAACTTTTAAATGTACATACTATGTATCAATTAAACTGTTAAATGTACATACTATGTATCAATTAAACTTTTACATGTGCATACTATGTATCAATTAAACTTTTAAATGTACATACTATGTATCAATTAAACTTTTAAATGTACATACTATGTATCAATTAAACTTTTACATGTACATACTATGTATCAATTAAACTTTTACATGTACATACTATGTATCAATTAAACTTTTAAATGTACATACTATGTATGAATTAAACTTTTACATGTGCATACTATGTATCAATTAAACTATTAAATGTACATACTATGTATGAATTAAACTTTTAAATGTACATACTATGTATCAATTAAACTTTTACATGTGCATACTATGTATCAATTAAACTTTTAAATGTACATACTATGTATCAATTAAACTTTTAAATGTACATACTATGTATCAATTAAACTTTTAAATCAATTAAACTTTTACATGTACATACTATGTATCAATTAAACTTTTGACGAGCCCCGACCCTAACATTTTTGTTTTGCGATGCAAAAAAAGCTGTGCAAAATGCATATTTGTGGTGGATTAACACAGCGGGGTAGTGTACCCGATACATTGGTGTAGGCCAGACTCATGCTGGGACGTAAATTACTAGTCGTAGATTTTATATTTACTGATTTTAGAAATATATTGCGAAAAAGTGAATAAGATACATTTTGTCTCTATTAAAATAATATTGATACTGATCAAACGTACAATGTTCTACCCATAGAATATCGAGCGAGTCAGGCGTGCCGCCACAAAAAGAAAAATAGCAAATAGGAATTAATTAAAAGACAAAAGCAGAGCACTCAAGCTGAACTTCTCCTTTTGTCTTTTAATTAATTCCTATTTGCTATTTTTCTTTTTTATATGACAACGTTCTTGCAATTAGGTGTATGTCAGTACTCTGCGATTAGTATTTTACCCTTGTATTTTAGTCTGTGTTTCAAGTTCAATGCTTTACCCATAGAATATCAGGCGTGCCGCCCGAACAATCTACCCTGCCTTCAGGTGCGCCACCCAAAAGCATTGGGGTTTAGCAATATATAAAGTTGAGTTATGTCAGTACTCTGCGATTAGTATTTTAGTCTGTGTCGGCTTCAGAACGTTTGCGGCATAAAATCCCGTATATATTTGTCTCAAAGTCAGACGAGCAATACCTGAATGTACTCGACGAATATCTAACCCACATTTCCAGGTGACATTTTCCATATTTTAGACAACCCAACAGTGAAAATATAAAAGCTCACAAAGAATTATATTTTGATTCTGGCGCCAAAACTCGTCGATGACCCGCAATTGTTTATCATGTTGTGTAAGAATTGTCTGTGATTAATGTGTCAGTAGAACGAATCTTATTGGACCAAGACTAATTGGCTTTGCGAACTAGTAACCGTAGGCAAACACATCACGGCTATCCTGCTGGGACAAAATGTTTGGGGTCGGGGCTCCTCATAGTTTCAGCGCATGTTTTCGTATTTTTGAGTGCACGTGTATGCAAATTTAAAAGTCCTGGATACGCCCCTGACTCATGAAAATTTGTCAGTTTAGATTGACATGCAAATTGGTTAAGTCCACTTTAGCTGGGTTATAGACTATATAGCTCAGGGCCCAGCTGTTCGAAAGCGGGTTAACGCTAACCAGGGGTTAAATTCGCTAACCTGGGGTTAATTCTTAAGATTTTACCCTATGTTAGCCATATTTAACCCTGGGTTAGCATTAACCCGCTTTCCGCGAACAACCGGGACCAGGCTTGCAATTGCAAGTGTACTCATGAAGAGTTGTCAGTTTAGATTGACATACAAATTGGTTAAGTCCATTTTAGCTGGGTTATAGGCTATATAGCTCAGACTTGCAATCAGCAAGTTTATCTTATAACGATTGTCAGTTTAAGATTGACATAAATTAATGAACTAATATTATTCATTAATTACTTTTAATTCATGGTTTCTGATTAAAGATTTCTCATTTTATCAGTTTATTTCTCTTTGTCTGATCTTTTTACGCTTTTCCTGCGCTGCCAAGGAGAGTTATTTCAACTCCTTTCTTTTAATGCACATGCCGCAGAGTAATCAAATAAAGGAGTAATTGTAGCCCCTCAATGAAGAATGCATTTAAATGCATTAAATCATTAAGAGTCACTATTACTCTTATATCAGGGATTCTACTGGCCAAGTTATATCTACTCCTCTTTATACGAGGGAGTCATTTTGACTACGAGTCGTTCTGTCACCGATGATTTTACTCCAATTCTGGACTCCCTAAAATTTGCAGTGTATCTGTGTGAATAGTGCAAAATAAACTGAAACTGAAGTGAAATGCCGAATATAGCGCATTCTGCAACGAAAACTGCAATGGGGATCTGCATGGAGGGGCCGACTGACCACGACTCGACGCAGATTTTTACTGTCAAACAGATTGTTTACAAATCTTGACAGCGCGTACGTCGCACAACACTATGTAACTTTTGACAAAACTCTATTCGCTTGGTTTATCGCCATCACGAGACGTACAGCAGTAGTGTGAATGCATTAAATGTCGTCTTACTGTAAAACTCTTTTTTATTATATCCCTGGGCCCGCAGTGATTGTCTATGCAGTAGTGTGAATGCATTAAATGTCGTCTTACTGTAAAACTCTTTTTAATTATATCCCTGGGCCCGCAGTGATTGTCTATGCAGTAGTGTGAATGCATTAAATGTCGTCTTACTGTAAAACTCTTTTTAATTATATCCCTGGGCCCGCAGTGATTGTCTATGCAGTAGTGTGAATGCATTAAATGTCGTCTTACTGTAAAACTCTTTTTTATTATATATCCCTGGGCCCGCAGTGATTGGCTATGCAGTAGTGTGAATGCATTAAATGTCGTCTTACTGTAAAACTCTTTTTAATTATATCCCTGGGCCCGCAGTGATTGGCTATGCAGTAGTGTGAATGCATTAAATGTCGTCTCACTGCAAATGGTAACCGCTTACAAAATTAAAACTGAAAACTGACGTTTCTAGCCTCCCATCTTCTCCCATTCTGTTCTTCACTGTTCGCAAAATTGGTCGATCAATTTCACCAATGCGGGAGTGGGTGTGGTCAGTCCATTACTATAATATTATACTGTATTTGTTGCTAGTTGGTTGATGTTGTACACATTTTTATATAACACAGGTTCCTCCCCGAATCATCGCTACACCAGAGAAAGTATGATTGACATCAACAGCTGGTATGAACATAATATATTAAACAAGGCTAATTCTAATAATTTGAAAAAATCTAGAACTCGGCACATTCATATGTTTTCCTAAAATGCGTTTCAAAGCAATTTTTCATTTTGCTCGTATTCAAAACCTAGATTTGTTCATAAGCAAATTAAGAATTTAGATCCAATGTGATAAGCTAGATGCATACTGAAAGCGACGTCATTACTAAGTCCTCATCAATTTCTCATTTGTTCTGATGTTCACTTTGGTGATTGAGCAATCTCGTGCTTGATATGTAATATCTGATTTTCTAAATTAATTAACATTTTATCTCTTTTTTTCCGGTACATGCACAGGTCCGGCCGGTTGCACTAAAGGTGAATAGGCTATTCATAGGCTATTCATGGCCCTTCATAGGCTATTCACCTTTCGTGCAACCGGGGCTAGCTGTACTCAGCTGTCATATTTATGTTTCTCATTTTTAATTCTTATTTCTACACAGAAAATAATTACGTAAATCTTGTGACTTGATAGTCGAAATCCAAAATGAAGGTTTCCGACTGACAAATAGCGATTTTTTTTGGCAGTAGCTAGACCAACTAAAGCTTGGGTTGGAGAATATGTTTTGCAAGTATAATGCTAACTTTATTTTTAATAGTTTGTGCTTGTGGTTAAAATAATTTAGAGTGCTAACCCAAAGCATAGTTACTATAAACTATGCCCAAAGCGATATAATTGAAATTCAAATGTCCACGAGAGCTAGTTTTTGAATACACAGTGTCAATGATGATTAAAGTTTATCTTTTATTTGAACATTATCACTGCGTGTATGAATCTAGGAAATCAACAGAGCTTTCTTTACAACGTACCTTTTCTAAACTCTCTGTTAATTTACAGCTACTAGTTACATTACTTATCTCTATAAAACAATCAAAATACTTTTCAAAATTGAAAATTTCTTCCGTTACTCTTCTTTTTACTTGGTTTAGTTTTACTTGGTCGACGAAGGTCCTCATTTGAACCATGCCAGCTTCTAGGTTTCGAGTTCTTACTGGGTTTGGGCTTGGTATCTGCTTCACTGTCAGATATAACAGGCTGTTCTGTGATGGTTAGTTTGGCCATAGGTAGAGACGGTGTTGGGTGAGCTTTAACATGAGTGTCAGAATGTTTGATCTTTCCACTTTGTACACGTGGTGTCTTGTTTTTTCCAGGTTTCACGAGCCCTTTTTTAGCAGCTCTCTCTAATATTTCATGAGCACTTTCCACAGGTTTCTATGGACGAAGAAACAATCAGCGACTGAAGAATAACGCAACACTTTGTGGAATTCCTGCTAAATCGTTACATAATTCTTCATTAACCAGGAAGGGTTGATAATTCAGAGAAGTGGTACAATACTATATATAGTTTGTTTATACGAGTTGTTACAGTACATACCTGCTTCTTTAGCAAGATAACAAATCCTCCATTCATGGCTGCTGATGGTGCCATTATGAAAAACTTCTTATCTGCTATAGATACAACGATAATAACATAAACACGAACTTCTTAATAAACCAATGAAAGTAAATTGGGTTAGACCCCGCAGGAGCCCATTAGTAATGGTCTCCTGACCCCGAAAGGGGGAGGGGGTGGGACTACTTATACATGCTACACCCATGTGAAAGGGGCGGGAATGATCATCGTCTCTCAGGGGTGTACATTACAATTTTTGGCATCACTTAGGGTGACGGAACGCCAATATGTTTAGCCATCAAGACATCATTTAGGGTTGCACACTAAGAAATAAAAAACGTGTTGGTGTTGGTGGTATCCTTTAGGGGTCAAATAAAGCTTGAGCCACGCCCAGATTGGTCTCCTCGACGATCAGCTCCGCCTCTTTTACTGTGTGTTTACCTTTAAGATGAGTTATTTCATCTGATGAAATATTAGCAGGTAACACAAGCTCTTTTAGGCTTTGTGCCAAGTGAGGTAAAGCTTGGGCTATTTCAAACATTCCATGTTTTGCGCTATCTTCTTTCATCTCGTCCATGGCCTTCTTTACTACATCTATGTTCTCGTACTCATAGACTGATCTTGTCATGTAAATTATCCCCTGTAAAAATGGAAACTTCATTGCGTGCTTTAGGATTCCCAGGTGCTGGAAAGCAAGACCTCTTATTTTGCCAATATCCAGTCCACCATGTGCCAGTTCTTTAATGGTTGCAGACACGCCCTCCTGAAGTATAAAGTCGACAGGATTGACAATCCCTGACTTCGAACATGCGACGTTTACTACTATAATTTTCACTTTTCGAAAGCGTTCATCATTTGGTAAGACGTCCAAAAAATGTTCTTCTAGAAGCGAGACATCTGGGATAATATTGTTAAAGATAGTTCATAGATAATACTAGACTGTGAACAGTCCCCCTTTTCCCTCCAGACTCAGTCGAACGAGAAAAAGTCTGGAGGGAAAAGGGGGACTGTTCACAGTCTAAGATAATACATCTAACAAGCGATTAACTAGAGACTGCGTCGGTGTAATAACAATCAACAAGTGTGTAGAATGAAACATTTTGATAGTAAATATCCAATAAATAAAGGATTTATATAGGGATAGATGGTAGTATTAAATTATCCAATAAATAAAGGGTTTATATAGGGATAGGTGGTATAGTAATTATCCAAATAAATAGAAGGTTTATATTGGGATAGGTGGTAGTAATTAACCAATAAATAGAAGGTTTATATAGAGATAGGTGGTAGTATTAAATTATCCAATAAATAAAGGGCCTATAGGGATAGGTGGTAGTAATTAACCAATAAATAAAGGGTTTATATAGAGATAGGTGGTAGTATTAAATTATCCAATAAATAAAGGGTTTATATAGGGATAGGTGGTAGGGATAGGTGGTAGTAATTAACCAATAAATAGAAGGTTTATATTGGGATAGGTGGTAGTAATTATCCAATAAATAAAGGGTTTATATAGGGATAGGTGGTAGGGATAGGTGGTAGTAATTAACCAATAAATAAAGGGTTTATATAGGGATAGGTGGTAGGGATAGGTGGTAGTAATTATCCAATAAATAAAGGGTTTAAATAGGGATAGAAAAAAACCCCAAACAAACAAAAATAAATAAATAAAAAAGGAATATATAAAATGTAGAAATACTACAATTACGTAATTACAATTAAACTAATAGTATAAAACAATCCTAAAAAATTGTAAAATTGTTATTTGTCATGCTTCCGGCTGCTACAAATAATGAAGGAGTTCCCAAACCAATTAGTTTTGCAGTGGAGAATGTAAAAGGTTCTCTTCTTTCTTAAGCTATGCGAGTCAGTGTTCTTTTGTGGAAGTAAGGTGAACAGCTTATTAGTGTCATTATCAATAACTACATTAAATTAAAAAAGTTCTTTGTTAACTTCTCGTGATGGTCTTTGACTCTGTTGATGTCTGCCAGTAATAAGGCTTCATCGTATGAACAATCGGGATGTATACACGCACGCCAAAGCTCTTTTTGGATTCTTTCTAAGTCCGCTTGGAGGTACATTGGCAGAGAATAGTGATATACAGGGCAGGCATAGTCCATGATGGAACGAATGCACGTACAGTAGTAAGCTACGATGTCGTTGGCAGAGAATAGTGGTGTACAGGGCAGGCATAGTCCATGATGGAACGAATGCACGTACAGTAGTAAGCTACGATGTCGTTGGCAGAGAATAGTGGTATACAGGGCAGGCATAGTACATGATGGAACGAATGCACGTACAGTAGTAAGCTACGATGTCGTTGGCAGAGAATAGTGGTATACAGGGCAGGCATAGTACATGATGGAACGAATGCACGTACAGTAGTAAGCTACGATGTTGTTGGCAGAGAATAGTGGTATACAGGGCAGGCATAGTCCATGATGGAACGAATGCACGTACAGTAGTAAGCTACGATGTCGTTGGCAGAGAATAGTGGTATACAGGGCAGGCATAGTACATGATGGAACGAATGCACGTACAGTAGTAAGCTACGATGTCGTTGGCAGAGAATAGTGGTATACAGGGCAGGCATAGTACATGATGGAACGAATGCACGTACAGTAGTAAGCTACGATGTCGTTGGCAGGTACCTTTGCACGCTCAGTTTAGTTGTACCATAAGATACAATTTGCGATTTATATAGGGATAGGTGGTAGTAATTAACCAATAAATAAAGGGTTTTATGTACTCTATAAACATGTAACAATATAACCGTGAAATAGTACTATTACTAAATAGTACTAAATAGTGTTATATCTATTGTTTTTTATTGTTTCATCATTGCTATTTAGTGCTAATTAGTTAGTACTGTTTCACGGATATATTGTTTGCACTCTATAGGGATAGGTGGTAGTAATTAACTAATAAGAAAGTGACAAAAGAAGCAAGGAAATGGCATGCTCGAGAATCCATCGGTGCTCTTCGGCGTGGGCTCGATGGATTCTCGAGCATGAGGAAATGGAAGACAAAAAAACTTGTGAAGAATGCTAACAAAGGCGCTAATTAAATGCGAAGCTCTTTTAAGAGCATATTAAAATATGTATCTACTTAGTTTTACTATATATTATTTTATGACTACATTATGTATATTTGTATTTTTAAGATTTACTTATATTATCTAGTTTATTTAGTACTTGTAAGCGCTGATCATTGTCATGGATAGTGGTGCTATATAAAATGTATTATTATTATTATTATTATTGTTATTATTATCATCATCATCATAATTGCAGTGTACATATATATTCATTCATTCATATATATACAGGTCAATAACTTATCAAAATTTGGTAGATTCAAGGTATACCCCAAATCTACCTAAGGTATACCCAAAATGTACGTACCTCAATCAGTTATTGGGGTATACCCGGGGTAGCATACTTTTGGAACCTTTTGAAAATGTACCTCAAATGTACCCTGGATTGGGGTATACCCGGGGTAGCATACTTTTGGAACCTTTTGAAATGTACCTCAAATGTATCCTGGATTGGGGTATACCCGGGTAGCATACTTTTGGAACCTTTTGAAATGTACCTCAAATGTACCCTGGATTGGGATATACCCGGGTAGCATACTTTTGGAACCTTTTGAAATGTACCTCAAATGTACCCTGGATTGGGGTATACCCGGGGTAGCATACTTTTGGAACCTTTTGAAATGTACCTCAAATGTACCCTGGATTGCCGTATACCCGGGGTAGCATTATTACTTGGGCTACCTGTGTAGCCCAAGTCTTAAAATACCCGTTGATTCGGGTTAGAAGTTCCAGTCCATCCCGGTCACAGGAAGCCCAGAGAGAAGAAAGATAGATGTTGATCACGAGTTGAGAGCAGTAGTCTATGGCGCGTATTTCTTATCAAAATTCAATTCAACATTTGTTTTTAAATATGTTGTTCGTTTTTTCTAGTTGACATTCGTTTTGCTACTTTTCGACATTCGTTTTTTATTTTGACATTCGTTTTTCATTTTGACATTCTTTTTTTATTTTGACATTCGTTTTTTATTTTGACATTCGTTTTTCATTTTGACATTCGTTTTTCATTTTGACATTCGTTTTTCGAGAGACTGGAGACTAGCGCGAATTATATCCAGAATGCCTGTCGAAATTATAGGTCTTTCTATGCAAATAAGTATATAAACAAGAAATGGCTGATATTTCTGCAAAATATGTTTTCTTATCAAGGGTTCAGGCTCTTGTAGATATGTTAAATATTAGTGGCGACAGTAGCGAGGAAAGTTTGGACGGCCTATTTACTTGTGCTAGCTTATTATACCACCAATATCGTAGAGGAAACAACCTTGCAAAAGCTGAGACTCGTTGTAGATTTACTGAAGGAGAAAGAGGAATCTGTACAGGACCCGAAATGATCCCTGGCTCCGAAATGATCCCTGGACCCGAAATGATCCCCAAAGTGTCTAGATTGGCTCCGAAATGATCCCGGACCCGAAATGATTCCCAGACTGGCTCTGAAATGATCCCCAGTGAAATTCGGGAATGGTCCTAATCAGTCCGGCCGTTCCTTTCCTATTCTCTTTTCTTTCTTCCTCAATAATAATAATAATAATAATAATAATAATGATAATGATAATGATAATGATAATGATAATGATAATGATAATGATAATGATAATGATAATGATAATGATAATGATAATGATAATGATAATGATAATGATAATGTTAAGGAGAAAAACTAGTGATATTAAGTTACTACGTTTCGATGACATCCTGTCATCATTATCAAGTAAAGTGAGATGAATAATGAGTAACATATAAGTTACGTACGAAATTTACATAATTAACATAAGAATAGTGTTCATCATCATCATCATCATCATCATCATCATCATCATCATCATCATCATCATCATCATCATCATCATCATCATCATCATCATCATCATCATCATCATCATCATCATCATCATCATCATCATCATCATCATCATCATCATCATCATCATCATCATCATCATCATCATCATCATCATCATCATCATCATCATCATCATCATCATCATCATCATCATCATCATCATCATCATCATCATCATCATCATCATCATCATCATCATCATCATCATCATCATCATCATCATCATCATCATCATCATCATCATCATCATCATCATCATCATCATCATCATCATCATCATCATCATCATCATCATCATCATCATCATCATCATCATCATCATCATCATCATCATCATCATCATCATCATCATCATCATCATCATCATCATCATCATCATCATCATCATCATCATCATCATCATCATCATCATCATCATCATCATCATCATCATCATCATCATCATCATCATCATCATCATCATCATCATCATCATCATCATCATCATCATCATCATCATCATCATCATCATCATCATCATCATCATCATCATCATCATCATCATCATCATCATCATCATCATCATCATCATCATCATCATCATCATCATCATCATCATCATCATCATCATCATCATCATCATCATCATCATCATCATCATCATCATCATCATCATCATCATCATCATCATCATCATCATCATCATCATCATCATCATCATCATCATCATCATCATCATCATCATCATCATCATCATCATCATCATCATCATCATCATCATCATCATCATCATCATCATCATCATCATCATTATTATTATTATTATTATTGAGGAAGAAAGAAAAAGAGAATAGGAAAGGAACGGCCGGACTGATTACGGCCAAAGCTTGTCATTACCAAAAATCAGTTATCATACTTGGCTGACAATGGTTTCAAAGCTGTGGACATGGCCCGAATGTTTCAAGTTTCAGTCGCAACGATACATCGACGCCAGTGAAATATTTCAACATGCAAATCTTGCATTCTATTTCCAACTGAAATTGACGACAAAGCACTAGATGATATTGTCCGTGATGTGAAATTGCAGTATCCAAGTTCTGGTTACCGTATGGTCTTGGGCCATCTAAGAACAAGGGGTTATTCATCCAGCAGACGAGAGTCCTCTTTCTCATGCCTTCAGTAAATCTACAACGAGTCTCAGCTTTTGCAAGGTTGTTTCCTCTACGATATTTACAGAAGCAAGACGTACGCCATGGTGGTATAATAAGCTAGCACGACTAGACGAGTAAATAGGCCGTCCAAACTTTCCTCGCTACTGTCGCCACTAATATTTAACATATCTACAAGAGCCTGAACCCTTGATAAGAAAACATATTTTGCAGAAATATCAGCCATTTCTTGTTTATACATATTTGCATAGAAAGACCTATAATTTCGACAGCATTCTGCATATAATTCGCGCTAGTCTCCAGTCTCTCGAAAAACGAATGTCAAAATGAAAAACGAATGTCAAAATTACTGAAAACGAATGTCAAAATGAAAAACGAATGTGCTTTTCTCTCGTTCGACTGAGTCTGGAGGGAAAAGGGGGACTGTTCACAGTCTAATGAAAAAACGAATGTCAAAATGAAAAACGAATGTCAAAATGAAATAACGAATGTCAAAAAGTAGCAAAACGATTGTCAACTAGAAAAAACGAACAACATATTTAAAAACAAATGTTGAATTGAATTTTGATAAGAAATACGCGCCATAGTAGTCCTCCATTAGCATTTATTTTACGTACAGTTCTTCGAAGTCTCGATCGTTCGCCATTTATAGAGGATGTTAAGTTCTTGGACGCTCACTATGCTTGCGACTTCTATAAAACGAGCTTGATTTCCGCGAACTCAAAGAGCAAACAAATGACACAAATGAGGAAACATTTGACTACAGAACAGACTTGACAAGAAGCTGTTTTATATTGTTATGTAATTTGTAAATGAACTATCTAGAGTGCAATTTAGAAAAGTGTGAAATAGTACTTACTAATTTTAAATAGTAAGACTACTAAATAGTGCTATTTCTATTGTTTTCTATTGTTTCATTTAATAGTGCTATTTAGTACTAATTAGTTATTTAGTTTTCAAGCTTTTCTAAATTGCACTCTATCTATCTACATTTTTATCTATCTGTGTATTTATTGTGGTACTTACAGATTTGCTAGAGCCAGCCGTACGTAGAGTTACAACCACATCGACTCTTCTCAGTAGAGTCGATGTGGTTGCAGCAAGTCATTTGGGTGAGTCATTTTATCCAAGTTTTTTCTCTTCCAATGTGCCTGAAAGACATGTACACCCAGAAGCTTGCTAAGCTGTTTTACCTGTACTTCTTACTTCCAAAATAGCTAAACAGTCTTGCTTACCGGCAGAAAATGAATAAAAAGCCAGTTTCTTGAGATTTTGACAAACTCTGCAAACACACCAAGCTCTCTTCGTGTTTTCCCGCTCAATGTGCACACGCGCCATGAACCAATCAACAGCCGTATTTTAGTCATGTGATCGAGTGTGCGCGACTGCTGACCATATCATTTGTTTGTTCGTAAAAGATGTCTGACAAGCTGCCAGTGAGTTTGTTGCCTTTTACCAAATGCTTTAGTCTAAATTAGCAAAAATACCAAGAGAAAATCTATGTGATAGTCTTCAGTCTTCCCAACAATAAGAAGTTCAAAGTTTAGTAGGAGAAAATCTTGGAAAACTAGTCCAGGCAAATGACTATAAAGTATTAAAGTACAGTACATGAGGACCATGAGGTACATTTGAGGTACATTGTTGAACTGAATAAAATTACAAGAGGTACAGTTGGGGTATAATTTCTAACATCAGGTACATTTGGGGTATGTCGGGTACATTTGAGGTACATTGTTGAACTGAATAAAATTATAAGAGGTACAGTTGGGGTATGATTGGGGTATGAGCCATTTTTCAACATGGATCAGTTTTATGGCGCGCCGATCCGAACAAAAATACTTCTGTTTAAAAATATACGACTTGTGTGAAATATAGTACTTATCGGTAAAATTATACTACTTGTTTGAAAATATAACACTTGTTACTGAGTAAATATATACGACTTGCTTGAAAATATACGACTTGCTTGAAAATATACGACTTGCTTGAAAATATACGACTTGCTTGAAAATATACGACTTGCTTGAAAATATACGACTTGCTTGAAAATATACGACTTGCTTGAAAATATACGACTTGAATTGCTTCGACTTGCTTGAAAATATAAGACTTGCTTGAAATTAAAATATACGACTTGCTTGAAAATATAAGACTTGCTTGAAAATATACGACTTGCTTGAAAATATACGACTTGCTTGAAAATATACGACTTGCTTGAAAATATACGACTTGAATTGCTTCGACTTGCTTGAAAATATAAGACTTGCTTGAAAATATACGACTTGCTTGAAAATATACGACTTGCTTGAAAATATAAGACTTCAAAGGCGCCCGCGATCGGTGGTCAGCAGTGGCACGATGAATACCCCGAGGGGGGAGGAGTGGATAACGGCTATACACAGGCTAGCCGTTATAGTATATAGTTATAGTAAGTGTTATAGTTATAGTATATAATAATAGTAAGTGTCACGCATCTCAATCAAGAACTTCTAGTTCATTTTCTATATTATACACAGGCTATACAGCCATCATGGAGAACGAGAATGATGCTTTGTTAGAAGTATTACAAATTGGAAAAAATCTTAACGAAGAAGTACAGAGAAACCGTTTTATACGGAGCCTTTTTAGTGCCATTGATCACACTTTTTTCTAGCGACCGGTTTGGCATCAACCACTTTTTTTTGCCGACTTTTTTGCATCAACCAATTTTTTATGCCGTGATTTTTGCATCGACCACTTTTTTTTGCTGTGATTTTTGCCGACTTTTTGGTCGACTTTTTTGCCGTGATTTTGGCCGACTTTTTGGCCATAATTTTGGCCGGCTTTTTTGCCGACTTTTTTGCCGTGATTTTTGCCGTGATTTTTGATTATCGACTGGTTAGTCCAGAGAGATTGGTGGGTAGTCAAGGTTTGTGTGTGTGTTTTTGGGGTGGAGTTGAAGGGAGAAGGATAGGGGTGATGTTCATGGGGGAGGGGGCAATGGGATATGGGAACTGGAACAGTGGAAGAGAGTGTAAATTTAAATTTATGGGGGGATTAAATGTAGGGATATGGGGGAGGAAGCGATTGGATGAGGGTGTGATTAGCGGGTGAGGGGCTGTGGGAGACGGGAAGGGGGGAGAGAGTGTTGAGAGTGTGGGGGGGGGGGGGGGGGGGGGGGGGGGGGGAGGGGGGGTTTGCAATTTGAAATGGAAGAAAAGGAGAAATGAGGGGTGAAGGGAAGTAGGTGGATTGAGAGTGGATGTTGGGGATGGAGGGAGTTATTCAAGGGGGGTGAAGTGGAGGGAAGGTGAAGTTTTTCAGGAGGGGAAAAAGGAATAAAAAGTGGGAGAGATGGGTGGAATGGATGTGGAGATGCAAGAGTGTGATGCAGAGAAATGGATGGTAGAAAGGATGGAGAAAGAAGAAAGAGATGGAAAGTAAGCGGATATAGTGACAGATATAGATATGTATCAAGTGACGGATATAGATATGGATGATAGAAAAGAGGAGAAGAATGAAAGAAGTGGAATGTGAGTGGAAAAGTAGAGTGACAGGTAGAGAGATGGATGTTTGAAATGAAGAGAAGAGGGAAGTGGAAAGTATGTGGAATAGCTAAAGTGACAGAGAAATGGACGAAGGATATCCAATCCGGCTTCCTCCCCCATATCCCTACATTTTATTCCCCCATAAATTTACACTCTCTTCCAGTTCCCATATTCCATTGCCCCCTCCCCCTCCCCCCTCCCCCTACCTTTCACCTCCACCCCAAAAACACACACACAAAACCTTGACTACCCACCAGTCTCTCTGGACTAACCAGTCGATAATCAAAAATCACGGCAAAAATCACGGCCAAAAAAAAAAGTCGGCCAAAAATCACGGCAAAAAAAGTGGTCGATACAAAAATCACGGCATAAAAAAGTGGTTGATGCAAAAAAGTCGGCAAAAAAAAAGTGGTTGATGCCAAACCGGTCGCTAGAAAAAAGTGTGATCAATGGCACTAAAAAGGCTCCGTAGTAGCCTGTGTATAGCCGTTATCCACTCCTCCCCCCTCGGGGTATTCATCGTGCCACTGCTGACCACCGATCGCGGGCGCCTTTGAAGTCTTATATTTTCAAGCAAGTCTTATATTTTCAAGCAAGTCGAAGCAATTCAAGTCGTATATTTTCAAGCAAGTCTTATATTTTCAAGCAAGTCGAAGCAATTCAAGTCGTATATTTTCAAGCAAGTCGAAGCAATTCAAGTCGTATATTTTCAAGCAAGTCGTATATTTTCAAGCAAGTCGTATATATTTACTCAGTAACAAGTGTTATATTTTCAAACAAGTAGTATAATTTTACCGATAAGTACTATATTTCACACAAGTCGTATATTTTTAAACAGAAGTATTTTTGTCCGGATCGGCGCGCCATACAGTTTAATAAATCGTTATTATTGTTGTTGTTGTTGTTGTTGTTGTTGTTGTTGTTGTTGTTGTTGTTGTTGTTGTTGTTGTTGTTGTTGTTGTTGTTGTTGTTGTTGTTATTATTATTATTATTATTATTATTATTATTATTATTATTATTATATTATATTATAATATTTCTAACACCAGGTACATTTGGAGTATGTCAGGTACATTTGAGGTTATGTTTGGAGTATACCCTAAATCTACCTATTCTTAAAAAGGTACATTTAGGGTATGCCTTAGAGTGCAAACCATATGTCCGTGAAACAGTACTAACTAATTAGTACTAAATAGCACTGATGAAACAATAGAAAACAATAGAGCTAACACTATTTAGTACTAATTAGTAATAGTACTATTTCACGGACATATGGTTTGCACTCTAGGTACATTTAGGGTATACTTTAATGTACCTAATTTTGGTAAGTCGATCGATCAGGTTATATATGACTAAAAAAAAATCTAGAAAATCTCATGCACTCATCAATACAACTGATCTAATCCAGGAATTGTAGAGGATACTATATGCTCCCATCTTGTCCATTTTACATTCAAGGCTTTCATATGTTTGTGGAGTTACGCCAAAAGCAAAAATTTTACGATCAGGGTGTATGATGGAGGACAAGTAAGCTGTAACATTTCCTGAAGAAATTAAATCAGAATTGTTACACAAGTTACATGATCAAACATCAATACTAGTGCCATCATACTAATTATATTATTATTAATCACAATCATACTAATCACCATCATAACATACCATGCCAAAACTCCCACAAAAATACTCACATGCCAAAATTAGACCCCTCCCACAAAAAATACTCACATGCCAAAATTAGACCCCTCCCACAAAAAATACTCAAATGCCAAAATTAGACCCCTCCCACAAAAATACTCACATGCCAAAATTAGACCTCTCCCACAAAAATACTCACATGCCAAAATTAGACCTCTCCCCAGTATCCAAAAAGAAGAAGACTGGGAAAATTTATATTTATAACAATTCAACAATTTAATTCTTGTTTGCATGATCCCATCAATATTATTATTACCTGATTCTACATGTGTTTGAATGATATCATCACCTTCTCCCAAGAATGCTTTCATATCAGCACCTGCTAGTAAAATGTTGGCCTTTTCTTTCTGTTTGGCAAACTCATTAACTATTTGCCTCACAACTTCAACAGATATAACAGTTGCCTTATCCTGTAGCAACAAATAAAAATGTCAAGCATATACATCATCAGCTATCCTTTGAATCTAGGATTGTCTTGCTATCATGGGTTTAATCCTGGAACAACATGCTTTGCAGCAATATGATGTCTCACTACATGGCTCCTAAACTTTCCAATTGACTGTAATATTACTCCTGAAGCTAAAAGCACAGGTTCAATATAGTCTTTCTTACCTGTATGACAAGATGACCATCACTGACTAAGGTGTGACCATGCAAATCAAACTTGGTTTCTTGTGCAAATACCAACAAATTGTCAAAATGCTGATCCTTACAAAAACATTTCCTGGCCAAGTCATCATCCTGATTTGGTAGGGTTTCCACTTGTGAAAAGCTGTCAGATTGGAGGGCTTCCAGTACGTTATCCAATGTTGTCTTTAATGTGTTGATTCTTGCATACACAGGTTGTGATGCAGCATATTGAATCTTTTCTTGCTCTTCTTTAGGAAGGAGGGCCTCAACACTGATGGCACAGTCCCGTATTCTACTGCGTGCCAAGGCAGCACGTAGTTTGGTTCTGTGAGATTTTAGGGCTTCCTGGATTGATGCAATATCAGGAATAATATCTGCTTCATTCAATATGGATTTCTTACGTTCATTTCCAAAGAAAAATCCATTTTGTTGATAGTCAAGCAGTAAAACCATGACTCTGTGTTTGTGCTTAGTCTCAAACTAAAACAAAAAGAGATATTGATTAGATTAACAGATAGAAATCCAATACATTGATTCAGTTTTGCCTGGAAATAAACAAAATACAAGGAAAGGAGGTGATTCTCAACATTATATATGACTGAAGATTACTTCTGTTGGCAGAACTACATGTAGCCAAGCTGTTGAGATACACTTTCATGCATCATACATGTAAGTACCACAGTGTCTATATGTAAGTACCAGTGTCTATATGTAAGTACCAGTGTCTATATGTAAGTACCACAGTGTCTATATATGTATCTATTACTATATGTAAGTACCAGTGTCTATATGTAAGTACCAGTGTCTATATATGTACGTACCACAGTGTCTATATGTACGTACCACAGTGTCTATATGTAAGTACCAGTGTCTATATGTAAGTACCACAGTGTCTATATGTAAGTACCAGTGTCTATATGTAAGTACCAGTGTCTATATGTAAGTACCACAGTGTCTATATACAAGTACCACAGTGTCTATATGTAAGTACCACAGTGTCTATATGTAAGTACCAGTGTCTATATGTAAGTACCACAGTGTCTATATGTACGTACCACAGTGTCTATATGTAAGTACCAGTGTCTATATGTAAGTACCAGTGTCTATATGTAAGTACCACAGTGTCTATATGTAAGTACCACAGTGTCTACATGTAAGTACCACAGTGTCTATATGTAAGTACCACAGTGTCTAGTAAGTACCACAGTGTCTATATGTAATTACCACAGTGTCTATATACAAGTACCACAGTGTCTATATGTACGTACCACAGTGTCTATATGTAAGTACCAGTGTCTATATGTAAGTACCACAGTGTCTATATGTAAGTACCACAGTGTCTACATGTAAGTACCACAGTGTCTACATGTAAGTACCACAGTGTCTATATGTAAGTACCACAGTGTCTATATGTACATGTAAGTACCACAGTGTCTATATGTAAGTACCACAGTGTCTATATGTACATGTAAGTACCACAGTGTCTATATGTAAGTACCACAGTGTCTATATGTACATGTAAGTACCACAGTGTCTATATGTAAGTACCAGTGTCTATATATACAAGTACCACAGTGTCTATATGTAAGTACCACAGTGTCTATATGTAAGTACCACAGTGTCTATATGTACGTACCACAGTGTCTATATGTAAGTACCAGTGTCTATATGTAAGTACCAGTGTCTATATGTAAGTACCACAGTGTCTACATGTAAGTACCACAGTGTCTATATGTACATGTAAGTACCACAGTGTCTATATACAAGTACCACAGTGTCTATATGTAAGTACCACAGTGTCTATATGTAAGTACCACAGTGTCTATATGTACGTACCACAGTGTCTATATGTAAGTACCAGTGTCTATATGTAAGTACCAGTGTCTATATGTAAGTACCACAGTGTCTACATGTAAGTACCACAGTGTCTATATACAAGTACCAGTGTCTATATACAAGTACCAGTGTCTATATGTAAGTACCACAGTGTCTATATGTAAGTACCAGTGTCTATATGTAAGTACCAGTGTCTATATACAAGTACCACAGTGTCTATATGTAAGTACCACAGTGTCTATATACAAGTACCAGTGTCTATATGTAAGTACCACAGTGTCTATATACAAGTACCACAGTGTCTATATGTAAGTACCACAGTGTCTATATGTAAGTACCAGTGTCTATATGTAAGTACCACAGTGTCTACATGTAAGTACCACAGTGTCTATATGTACATGTAAGTACCACAGTGTCTATATACAAGTACCACAGTGTCTATATGTAAGTACCACAGTGTCTATATGTAAGTACCAGTGTCTATATGTAAGTACCAGTGTCTATATGTAAGTACCACAGTGTCTATATGTACATGTAAGTACCACAGTGTCTATATGTACGTACCACAGTGTCTATATGTAAGTACCAGTGTCTATATACAAGTACCACAGTGTCTATATGTAAGTACCACAGTGTCTATATGTAAGTACCACAGTGTCTATATACAAGTACCACAGTGTCTATATGTAAGTACCAGTGTCTATATGTAAGTACCAGTGTCTATATGTAAGTACCAGTGTCTATATGTAAGTACCACAGTGTCTATATATGTATCTATTACTATATGTAAGTACCAGTGTCTATATGTAAGTACCACAGTGTCTATATGTACATGTAAGTACCACAGTGTCTATATGTACATGTAAGTACCACAGTGTCTATATACAAGTACCACAGTGTCTATATGTAAGTACCACAGTGTCTATATGTAAGTACCAGTGTCTATATACAAGTACCACAGTGTCTATATGTAAGTACCAGTGTCTATATATGTACGTACCAGTGTCTATATGTACGTACCACAGTGTCTATATGTAAGTACCACAGTGTCTATATGTAAGTACCAGTGTCTATATGTAAGTACCACAGTGTCTATATACAAGTACCACAGTGTCTATATGTAAGTGCCACAGTGTCTATATGTACATGTACGTACCACAGTGTCTATATGTAAGTACCACAGTGTCTATATGTACATGTACGTACCACAGTGTCTATATGTAAGTACCACAGTGTCTATATGTACATGTACGTACCACAGTGTCTATATGTAAGTACCACAGTGTCTATATGTACATGTACGTACCACAGTGTCTATATGTAAGTACCACAGTGTCTATATGTACATGTAAGTACCACAGTGTCTATATGTAAGTACCAGTGTCTATATGTAAGTACCAGTGTCTATATGTAAGTACCACAGTGTCTATATATGTATCTATTACTATACTATATGTAAGTACCAGTGTCTATATGTAAGTACCACAGTGTCTATATGTACATGTAAGTACCACAGTGTCTATATGTACATGTAAGTACCACAGTGTCTATATGTAAGTACCAGTGTCTATATACAAGTACCACAGTGTCTATATACAAGTACCACAGTGTCTATATGTAAGTACCACAGTGTCTATATGTAAGTACCACAGTGTCTATATGTAAGTACCACAGTGTCTATATGTAAGTACCACAGTGTCTATATGTAAGTACCACAGTGTCTATATGTACATGTACGTACCACAGTGTCTATATGTAAGTACCAGTGTCTATATGTAAGTACCAGTGTCTATATGTAAGTACCAGTGTCTATATACAAGTACCACAGTGTCTATATGTAAGTACCAGTGTCTATATGTAAGTACCACAGTGTCTATATACAAGTACCACAGTGTCTATATGTAAGTACCAGTGTCTATATGTAAGTACCACAGTGTCTACATGTAAGTACCACAGTGTCTATATACAAGTACCACAGTGTCTATATGTAAGTGCCACAGTGTCTATATGTACATGTAAGTACCACAGTGTCTATATGTAAGTACCAGTGTCTATATGTAAGTACCACAGTGTCTATATGTAAGTGCCACAGTGTCTATATGTACATGTAAGTACCACAGTGTCTATATGTAAGTACCAGTGTCTATATGTAAGTACCAGTGTCTATATACAAGTACCACAGTGTCTATATGTAAGTGCCACAGTGTCTATATGTACATGTAAGTACCACAGTGTCTATATGTAAGTACCAGTGTCTATATGTAAGTACCAGTGTCTATATGTAAGTACCAGTGTCTATATGTAAGTACCAGTGTCTATATACAAGTACCACAGTGTCTATATGTAAGTACCAGTGTCTATATGTAAGTACCACAGTGTCTATATACAAGTACCACAGTGTCTATATGTAAGTACCAGTGTCTATATGTAAGTACCACAGTGTCTACATGTAAGTACCACAGTGTCTATATACAAGTACCACAGTGTCTATATGTAAGTACCACAGTGTCTATATGTAAGTACCAGTGTCTATATGTAAGTACCACAGTGTCTATATGTAAGTACCAGTGTCTATATGTAAGTACCACAGTGTCTATATACAAGTACCACAGTGTCTATATGTAAGTACCACAGTGTCTATATGTAAGTACCAGTGTCTATATGTAAGTACCACAGTGTCTATATGTACATGTAAGTACCACAGTGTCTATATGTAAGTACCAGTGTCTATATGTAAGTACCAGTGTCTATATACAAGTACCACAGTGTCTATATGTAAGTACCACAGTGTCTATATGTACATGTAAGTACCACAGTGTCTATATACAAGTACCACAGTGTCTATATACAAGTACCACAGTGTCTATATGTAAGTACCACAGTGTCTATATGTAAGTACCACAGTGTCTATATGTAAGTACCAGTGTCTATATACAAGTACCACAGTGTCTATATGTAAGTACCACAGTGTCTATATGTACATGTAAGTACCACAGTGTCTATATGTAAGTACCAGTGTCTATATGTAAGTACCACAGTGTCTATATACAAGTACCACAGTGTCTATATGTAAGTACCAGTGTCTATATGTAAGTACCAGTGTCTATATGTAAGTACCACAGTGTCTATATGTAAGTACCAGTGTCTATATGTAAGTACCAGTGTCTATATGTAAGTACCACAGTGTCTATATGTAAGTACCAGTGTCTATATGTAAGTACCAGTGTCTATATGTAAGTACCAGTGTCTATATGTAAGTACCAGTGTCTATATGTAAGTACCACAGTGTCTATATGTAAGTACCACAGTGTCTACATGTAAGTACCACAGTGTCTATATGTAAGTACCAGTGTCTATATGTAAGTACCACAGTGTCTATATGTAAGTACCACAGTGTCTATATGTAAGTACCAGTGTCTATATATAAGTACCACAGTGTCTATATGTAAGTACCAGTGTCTATATGTAAGTACCACAGTGTCTATATGTAAGTACCAGTGTCTATATGTAAGTACCACAGTGTCTATATGTAAGTACCAGTGTCTATATGTAAGTACCAGTGTCTATATGTAAGTACCAGTGTCTATATGTAAGTACCACAGTGTCTATATGTAAGTACCAGTGTCTATATGTAAGTACCACAGTGTCTATATGTAAGTACCAGTGTCTATATGTAAGTACCACAGTGTCTACATGTAAGTACCACAGTGTCTATATGTAAGTACCAGTGTCTATATGTAAGTACCACAGTGTCTATATGTAAGTACCACAGTGTCTATATGTAAGTACCACAGTGTCTATATACAAGTACCACAGTGTCTATATGTAAGTACCAGTGTCTATATGTACATGTAAGTACCACAGTGTCTATATGTAAGTACCAGTGTCTATATGTAAGTACCAGTGTCTATATATGTAAGTACCAGTGTCTATATGTAAGTACCAGTGTCTATATACAAGTACCACAGTGTCTATATACAAGTACCACAGTGTCTATATGTAAGTACCACAGTGTCTATATGTAATTACCAGTGTCTATACAAGCATCAAGAGTTCCAGACTTCCGGTATTATTACAAAGGAAAACTGAGCACCAATTCTAGACACAGAGAGCCCAAGCTATGTTTTTGCTCACTTGGTGCTCACTTTTCCTTTGTAATAATCTCACAATGCATTGCGCGCGTACCGGAAGTCTGGAACTCTTGATGCTTGTATATGTAAGTACCACAGTGTCTATATGTAAGTACCACAGTGTCTATATGTAAGTACCACAGTGTCTACATGTAAGTACCACAGTGTCTATATGTACATGTAAGTACCACAGTGTCTATATGTAAGTACCACAGTGTCTACATGTAAGTGCCACAGTGTCTATATGTACATGTAAGTACCACAGTGTCTAAGATATGTGTATATATATAAGTACCACAGTGTATAGTAATAGTAGAGGTACATGTATGGATAACTACTAAAGATAACATGTAACTGCAGGTACCTTGAAGTAGCTAGAAAAGAAATAACTGTCAAGTAGAACATCATCTAGTACCTTTTCATCTAAAGAAATAAGTATTTAACCCATGTAAGCATTAATCCGGCCATGCAAGCAGGCCTAATTTAGGTTTTGAATTATGTACTGTTTAATAAACGAGCAGGAGTGTTTTATCGGGTTTAAAACCATGAGGCGAAGCTGAGTGGTTTTAGACCCGATAAAACACGATCTGCGAGTTTATTGAACAGCTTCAAAAACGATATTCCAAAGTAATTTTACATTTTCGGATGATTTCAGTAAGAAAACAGTAAGGAAAACACAAACATAGTAGTATTGTGTTGCTTCTAATGCCTCACACATGCGCACCAATACTACTGATACTCTCAAAAAGATCCCACATTTGAACAACGGTCCGAAAGTGTGACCAAGGAGCAATCTTTCCGGACAACATATATGTCGTCCCGTACAGGGAACAGGGAGGTCAATGATACGACACCAATACGAGACCTTTCCTTTATATAAAGTTTCATCCTCATTAGTATTCTTAATTTATATCAAGAATACTAATAAGCAGTGCATTACCGGGTATAAAGGTACATGCACATGATGGATTTCATCCTTCTGATTGGACAAATTGCTCATTAATTATGCATGAGTTTTTGAAGAGATTTGCAGACAATTCTGTTTACATTTTGTCACCTGATTTGTCACCAATTGGACCCTTGTATGGACCCCCTATTACATGTAGTACGTAAAAGATCAATATATTTTTGTTACCAAGTGAAAATTAAGAAATAATAGTAAGAATCTTGTGTGCATTTTGGGGGGGGGGGGGGGGGGGGGGGGGGGGGGACAACAGCTGGAATTGATCCATGCATAAGAAACTGAAAATAATTATGTTCCCCCAAGAGTTTTAATAAAGTCTATTATTATGATGTTCATCATCAATCCTCATGACAAATGTGTATTTGATAAATGTGACTTCATAATTAGGTGTCTGTCATCTCTGTCATGGTCACGTTGCTGCCTGCCAAAAATGACACAATATTTTTATGCTTATTTCTGTAATTTTCACGTCTTGGAAATTAGCTAAAATGTTCCAAAGTTCCCCCAAAACAAAAATGCCTGCTTGGAAATGAAAATTATATTCATGATCTTTTACATACTACATGTAATAGGAGGTCCATACAAGGGTCCAATTGGGGGGTCCAAACGATGGGTACAATTGAGGACCTTATAATAAATAATAAATAAAACATTTATAAATACATTGCTGTTGTAAGCACTATATAATAATTCTAAGAATTAAAAAGAGACCTAGTTTGTATGAAGAGCATATGGTGTCATTATTGACTCCAATCTAACAATCACACATAAACAATATTTGCTGAACAGCATATCGCTTTCTCTCAGGAACATCGGCAAGATACATAAGAAGATACCTTGGAAAGGACGACACTGCATGGATGCCTATTATGCATGCTTTTATCACTATATACTACAATAGTATCCTATTATTATTTGGTATTTCTAAACATGACTTAATTTATATATCAAAAATGCAGTGCTTACAAAATTCAGCAGCCAGCCCAGGGGGGGGGGGGGGGGGTACTCCCATATATGGGCTCATATATGGGCTATACAGGGACGTGCCACTGGACAGGGTATGGTTTTTGGCCTCTCTGTCCTGAACAGGGTATATAATTTTATGTGAATCTGTCCTAAACAGGGTATGGTAATGCACGATTGTCGTCGTTAAATATGGTTTTATTATATCCGGTATTTAGTCATATATCTGAGATCCGAGATTTGCCGGTCTTTAGCAGGTCATCAGTCAATATAAAATGTCCTTTGTCCTAAACAGGGTCCTAAAATAGAGGGTGTTGTCCTAGACAGGGTATGTATTTTATATATTTTTTGTCCTAAACATGGTCAGGTTTTCAAACCCTCAGCGGCACCCCTATACCCAAACATGGGTCAAGTAACCAAAGCCATCCAAATGATATGACTTAAAAGACATCTGGATATTATTTTCATGTGACGTCTGTGACGTCATGTCCAGATAAACGGAAATCAAAATACACACCGAAGGTCATTTAAAAAGTGATAATGGATTCGATGACAACGACAAAGAAGTCTATTCATACGCTGATCAATAATTAACTGATGATAAGTCAATTTTAATCCCGTATCCCGCTGCAAACACTTACGATTCCCGAATCCCGGCGCCTAAAATCACGAAATCCCGCTACCGCTCGTAATTGAGAATCCCGCTTCCCACTCTGTTTTAAGTTCGCATCCCGAATCCCGCCTTTAAAATATGGCCGATCCCGCGTCCTGCCAAACCTATTGGGGACCCTCTTGTACAACGCACTGAGATTATAGCCTGAGATTAGGGCCGCTATGCAGGCTGAGATCCATACATGACCTTGTATTAATAATTAATCATATTATCCAGCTTTTACACTTGCCTGATCCTAAAGACTCATGGACAATTTCTAAAACAATTTCTAACACGTGTTTATTTTTGACCCCATTTTAATAATAAAGGGAGGATTCATCACTTACTATAGTAATGGTTTTGAAACCCCAGCATTAGCATGACAAAAAGAACAATGATTGCTCTGTCTTTTTGTTCAATTTGTTCAGCTGTGACTGTTCACAAACAAAAATATTGATTGCAATTAAAACTTCATACGTATAATTTTACATCAGTATCGGCGGGCACTTTGGTGTTTGCCGTCTTCACAACCATATATTAAGCTTATACCATATATAAACTTCCTCAATCAATATATCGTTGCTAAAATAATAATTGGGTTAAAATCTTCTGGTACTTCTTAACGATCATTCATTCATCAGTGCACTATGGGATGTAAAAAGCTGTCAGAAAGGATTATGGTGGCATTGAACAATGATTGATGGTTAGCCAAAGTTGTTTATAATAATTAACTTCCAGCTCTCGTTATTCTCTTTGTTGTAATAAAACCCAACACTTTTTAATAAACTTATCAACGTAATTGAAACCTACTTTGATTTTCAACTCAGGAATAAACTGTGAAACCTTTAGGCTTTATACAAGGCTTAAACTAACCAAGTAAAACAAATCATAAACTAAATACCGAAGTTTCTACGTACAACGGTACATTTTCCAAAAATGACTGGACGGCATTTCACTTAGCTCAGTAGCCGTCATCGATGATATAAGTTTTGGGTTTGACAATAATCTACAAAATGTACAAGACTCGATCAAGACACTGCAATCACAGCTTGCAAGCTTGGCACGCGTGGCAAAGTAGAATAAGTTATACCCCCTACGATTATTATTTACTTACATCGTTTAGCTCCAAACGCCATGCTGTAAGCCCTTCTTCGTTCAAGATCATCTTCAAAAACTGGTAATTCAGAGGATGACAATTCACCTTTGAAGTGTAAGAAAACTCTGGAAGCATTGTCATAAATTGCATGACTAAACGAATCCAATCTTTTCCTTGGTTTTCTCACAACACTGGTGTCACTCTTCGTTTGGCGATGAACAGACTTTGAAACCGATCTTGTAGCATCAACATGACTCACTGCTTTCTTAGGTTTACTAGTACTTTCGTGTTTCTTGTTCATGTCGTACAACAATAAGCTAGAAGCAGTGCCAGAATTTAAGTCGTGTCGGTGCACTTCACAGTCACACCGTATCCTGGCAATATATAGAACATACATTATGACGTCACACACAATGTCAACAAGCGATTTATTGTTTACAAGAGAAAATAAAATTTCCCCTGAGAAACAATGAGGGTAGGAGTAAAATAAATGTTGTTGTTTTAAACAGTCAGTGGTAGGAACTATAAAAATAACTCTTATAGCTTGGTCCTTTTTCTCCCCTCTCTTCAGAAAATAGAAAATGTAACAAATGGCTGGACTTTCGAGACTGCAAGGGTAGTGGTGATTATTATAATTGTGTTGCCTGGTAATTGTCAGTTTGTCCCTTGCGTCAAGGGTTTTTCTCCTGGTATATTAGAATGTAGAAAGTAAAAAACACGGACACAGAATGAATGCACATTAGGCTCCAACATGGACTAGATGTCACCACCCCCTCCCTCCCCCACAAAGCATTAAATGTTTAATAACCCATGCTACCTTTTGTTCAGTCAGTGGTCCAACCCCTATTTAGTGGCCAGTGCTCAATTAATGTCTGAAAGAGTATTTTAGTATTGTTTTACACCTCAAATTAAGCGGCCAGTCTCTATTTAGTGGTCACTTGTTTTAAAATTCCCTAAGGGTGGCCTGTTAAGCCTGGTTCTAACTAGCAATGCATTACAGAGTCTGTGCATGTTTATGTCACTGGTGAGGAGAGGTTCCATTGTGTTTACTAATATACATAACAATACAAGTGTTTCAATGCAATTTGACTTTTTATTAATTACATTTTAGAGAGATGTGTCACTGTTTTACAATACCCTTACTTGAAGCACTAGGTCAAATAATTTACTATCATTCTACTCTATTATTAGAATATTATTATCAAAATGAAACCTAGTAATTGTCATTAATATTAATTATATCTTGAATGTGATAATAAATTGATGAAACAAAACTTGAAAAAGACTAAGAGGAAAAAGGCCTTTAATAAAGTCCAACAGAAATAAAGGAAATTACAAAGAAAATTAAAGTACATAGAAAAACAATAATATCAATAGTTATAGTAGATGTTACTAATTATTAACTAACAAATCAAACTAAGACAAATATGTCATATGTCCTAAAAATACATCATTAATTTATCAATTCAGTTGAATTCCATTTATTCTAATTCACAATCTCAGTCAATGTTAATATAACTCTCAGGGGCGGATCCAGAGAATTTGCAAAAAGTATTCGATTTTCCAAATTGGGGGGGGGGGGGGGGGGGGGGGGGGGGCATGCACGTCCTTCACCCCACCCTAAATCCGCCCCTGACTCTTACAGCCCTGCACCTCCCTGTTGGCAAATACAACAAGCCTTTGCACCAAATAGTAACTAAGTTATTCCATAAATTCAAAGATGTGCCAGTAATACAACAGTAATACAAGTAGCTATGTTGTGTCCCCAATTAGCATGTATGCTAAATACGTTTGACACATGAATAAAGTTCATTATTATTATTACTACCAATGAAAGTATTCCTTGTTCATGTAATACATATAATACATTGAACTACCAATAGACCGTATTCACGTGTCCTGATTTTCGAGATCAAAATACTAGAATGTTTGACATACAAGTGACCACTGCCATCTGATAAAGCAATATTATTCATCAATATTCTTGGAAAATTTCAATAGTATTGGATAAAATCCCGAGAAGATATCATAAATGACATTTATAGAGTTTAGTATGGGATTTTGCCATGTGTACACAGCATCGCTATGAACGTTTTTAATTCTGAAAATACATCAGAACGTCGGCTATGTACGCATGATGGCAAAATCCCATACTAAACTCTATAAATGTTTTTGACACTGACAGCTAGCCATGCTCGTGGAGCCTGTATCGCAACTGTAGTTGCCATTGGCAACAATATATTTAATTGTGTTTTTCTTTGTCAAAGCTTATTCAGTTTATCCTAGTAGTATTATTTAAGTTTATTTTAGCAGTTTATTCAAAGTTTATTCTAGTTTTTGGCATCAATAGATTTAACTTGTGTTTTCTTTTGCTTAAGGTGCAGTAATACGAGCAACAAAATCGTGCAACTTGTCGCGCAACATTGTTGCGTTGCAAGTTGCAGAGCAATGTTTCTCGTATTACCACCGTTCGCGCAACTTGTCGCGCAACACATTTTCGTGTTGCAGGTTGCAAAACTTTGTTGCGCAAAGTAGAAGCTCTTTCTACTTCATGCAGCAAAGTTTTGCAACCTGCAACAAATGACCAAAAATTTAATTTGTTGCGCGACAAGTTGCACGAACGATGGTAATACGAGAAACATTGCTTTGCAACTTGCAACGCAACAATCTGAAAATGTTGCGCGACAAGTTGCACGATTTTGTTGCCCGTATTACCACACCTTTAAGTCTATTCTAGTTTTTATCGTTTTAGTGGGGAGGTGCCTTGCATGGGACTCAAGGTCCCGTTTGCGCATAACCCTTTTGGTTGTTCTTTTTGTGTATTTATTTTCATTAGTATTGTAGTAATTTGTTTCTGTAGTTAAATTGAAGGCCAATAAAGCTGTAAAAATTGTTTTGTCATTTACGATATCTTCTTGGGATTTTATCCAATACTATTGAAATTTTCCAAAAATATTGATGAATAATTGCTTTTTCAGATGATCTCGAAAACCAGCACGTGAATATATAAGGTATATGAAAGTATTCCTTGTAATACATGTAAGTGATTATATACTTGCAACAAGTAATAAAGCAAGTAATTCATATCATTGATTATCATTGGGATAATCTTACTCTAAGTGATAAATAAAGTTTCCATTCTTTCTTTCCTTGACCTAGGGCTTCCCCTTTTCCATTTAACTTTTCTAACAACTAGTATAGTGACAGTATACAATACAGAGCAAATAGAATGTTGTTTTGGATGAAGTCACAAAAATATTGTTTGCTTTGAAATAATAATATAGATGTGTAGTTACAATACTGTATAGCAATAAAAATAAAATTACCTTTAAAATACCCTTTTAAATCCCCAATGTGTAGTGTTACTGTTCTAATGTAATGTTTATATAATATTATTATAACAGAGGAGAATCCAAGTACTTGATATTTAATAGATGAAATAATCATACAGAGCTATGGCTGCAGGAGAAGAGCTTTTCCATGGGAAAAATTGAAACAAACTTGTTCACAGAACAAACAAAATAATAAAAAGTAAAAACCCACTAAATTCAAATTCCCCAAAATATCTCATTAAAAAACTTTTTGAACAAAACAAACAAAAGAGCTATTTCCATTCAAATGAAATGAGTAATAAAATGCTCAAAAATTAATACCAATTTGTCATACCTTTATATATTTTTTTCTTCAAATATCTTTTTTACACTCTTGATGTACAATTTACAAGCAAAGCTTGTGTAATTATTATATACAAAATAGCATTTCATAACTGAGTCAAAAACAAGCCCTTTGGGTGTACATTTTTAGTTACCGTGGATCCACAGGTATTGAAAGAAACAAGCTAAATTATTATAAAAATAACAACAGTATGATGATTATTAGTACACTTAGAATGAACAAGTCATCCATTTGTGTAATATAGAAATAAAAAGAAATGGTGCATTAAAGATATTCCGAGTGTTAACCCTAGAAAGAAATTAAGGAACAAGAGAACAAAATATCTGATGCTGATGGGATTTGTACCAACGACCCTTGGAAATGATCACCTATATATGCTCTACCAGCTGAGCTACATGGAGAGACTGGAACAAGTCTTTATGGCACTTTAACTTCTCCTTGATTTCTATATGTATTACAGCATAGATCAGTAAAACTTGAGCTTCTCACAGAAAAGCCAAAACTACTCTGCACAATATTTTTCATCTAATAAAATCAAGTACTTTAGATTGTATAATCACAAACAGCAATATTTAAGATATGTATTAATATGTAAAGTTAATAACATAGCAAACATGAATCAAATAATGATGTACTGTTGATTTAATATTAATTATAATTATCGATGAAATACCTCTATTTCTGTTCTTCTAAAAAACATCATGTTATTTTCACATGTGAAGATATTCAATGTTGTAAACCTAATAATTTTCAAATCACAAACGAAGTTGTTTCATCAATAATTATATATTAAATAGAATATTACATGGGCGCTTGGAATTAATAATTTTTCTTCTGTGTGGACAATCTGATTGTAAATTTCAACACTGGAAGATAAAATGTGTACTTATGCAAGCCCATGTACATGTAATATCCTCTATAAACACATTTATACTGATGCCATGAGTTCTGTGATATCAGTGACTTGTGACATCAGTCTAACACAGCAGACTGAGTAGGGAATTAATTCACACATCAAACTTTTTCAACAGTTAATAATAATTATTCTGAGTATGAAAAAATATTGTATTCTACAAAATAAGTGTCTAGATGTCTAATATTTACTTAATATATATTGGAATTCTGTTTACAATTTCTAGGCATTGCCTGCCACAAGCTTTTGCTCTGTACAGTGACACACACTATGCATTCTTTATCATACATTTCATGTAACTAAGATGTTTATTACAATAATTATTATTGTTCTTTTTGAGAGCCAGTTGAACTTAAGCTGCAATCATTATTATCACTTATCTTGATCCAAATTCCGGTTCAGATTTAATAAACCCTTACACAGTGCTATGTTTCTTGTAACCGTTGGTAACCTTGATGGACATATTCGACTACATCAACTATGGAACTATGAAAATTGAAAAATAAATAAATCTTATTAAACCATGAACAGAACAATGTTCAGTCTATTGACAATACTCACCTTTGTAAGGTAATGGGTCCATATGTTCTATCTAAATCCATGAAGAAATCTAAGACACAAAATTTGATTATAGCATTCAACTGTCTTACTCAAATCCAGCCAGAACCATATAAGATGTTATTGCATGCAGGGTTATAATGGCCAGAACCGTAAGAAGGGCATGTTATTGCATGCAGGGTTATAATGGCCAGAACTGTAACAAGGGCATGTTATTGCATGCAGGGTTATAATGGCCAGAACTGTAACAAGGGCATGTTATTGCATGCAGGGTTATAATGGCCAGAACCGTAACAAGGGCATGTTATTGCATGCAGGGTTATAATGGCCAGAACTGTAACAAGGGCATGTTATTGCATGCAGGGTTATAATGGCCAGAACCATAAGAAGGGCATGTTATTGCATGCAGGGTTATAATGGCCAGAACCATAACAAGGGCATGTTATTGCATGCAGGGTTATAATGGCCAGAACCATAAGAAGGGCATGTTTTGCAGGGTTATAATGGCCAGAACCGTAACATGGGCATGTTTTGCAGGGTTATATTGGCCAGAACCAGAAGAAGGGCATGTTTTGCAGGGTTATATTGGCCAGAACCAGAAGAAGGGCATGTTTTGCAGGGTTATATTGGCCAGAACCAGAAGAAGGGCATGTTTTGCAGGGTTATATTGGCCAGAACCAGAAGAAGGGCATGTTTTGCAGGGTTATATTGGCCAGAACCAGAAGAAGGGCATGTTTTGCAGGGTTATATTGGCCAGAACCAGAAGAAGGGCATGTTTTGCAGGGTTATATTGGCCAGAACCAGAAGAAGGGCATGTTTTGCAGGGTTATATTGGCCAGAACCAGAAGGGCATGTTTTGCAGGGTTATATTGGCCGGAACCAGAAGAAGGGCATGTTTTGCAGGGTTATATTGGCCAGAACCAGAAGAAGGGCATGTTTTGCAGGTTATATTGGCCAGAACCAGAAGAAGGGCATGTTTTGCAGGGTTATATTGGCCAGAACCATAAGAAGGGCATGTTTTGCAGGGTTTTATTGGCCAGAACCAGAAGAAGGGCATGTTTTGCAGGGTTATATTGGCCAGAACCAGAAGAAGGGCATGTTTTGCAGGGTTATATTGGCCAGAACCAGAAGAAGGGCATGTTTTGCAGGGTTATAATGGCCAGAACCAGAAGAAGGGCATGTTATTGCATGCAGGGTTATAATGGCCAGAACCAGAAGAAGGGCATGTTATTGCATGTAGGGTTATAATGGCCAGAACCAGAAGAAGGGCATGTTATTGCATGCAGGGTTATAATGGCCAGAACCAGAAGAAGGGCATGTTATTGCATGCAGGGTTATAATGGCCAGAACCAGAAGAAGGGCATGTTATTGCATGCAGGGTTATAATGGCCAGAACCAGAAGAAGGGCATGTTATTGCATGCAGGGTTATAATGGCCAGAACCAGAAGAAGGGCATGTTATTGCATGCAGGGTTATAATGGCCAGAACCAGAAGAAGGGCATGCATGTTGCACCTGGGTATATTGGCCAGAACCATAAGAGCATGTTGCAGGGTTATATTGGCCAGAACCATAAGAAGGGCATGTTAATGCAGAGGGATATGCTTACCTCTGTGTTCACTGAATATCATCTGTGATTGTTCCCATGCATCATATCCATATAACATATGATTAGTGAAACCAAGGTGTTGCATAGTCATTGTATGAATCTTTTGAGGTATAGAAGTGTTAACTGGAGATGTCATACAATTTGATGACACTTTGTTGGTCCTTGAGGGTGTAGTCATTGCTTCATTGCTACCTGCGCTACCAACTGAACCAACACTTCCTATACTACCAGAGGGAGAAGGTGTGGGAGACATAGGTGATGGTGTGCCAGTAGTCCTGAAGTAGAAACAACATCAACAGATTACTATCAATAATCTAATACACTAATAAGTCCTATATTAACAATATAAATTCAAGCCCTATTATGTTTTTATTTTCAGCGTTGGTTTTGATCTATTATGAGTTATGCTTTCATATATAATTATTTCTTTCCTAACTAATGTTTTTATTTTAATATAAGTATCTTATAATATGTACCATATTTCCTCGATAAGTGCCATGGGCGCTTCAATGTAATTATTTCAAATTTTGTGGTGTCAAGGGGGGTGCTTAAACGAGGGGGGGGGCTTAATCGAGGGTGGGCACTTAAGGTAGCAGGCTAGCGGAACTTCGTGACCACTGTTCACTGAAAGGCGCGTAGCTCATCCAACATGTATAAAAGTATGCATTTTCTTAAAGCTGAATAAATGCAGATTCTAAATATGCTTGAGATTATTTCCTATTTTGTAAAAAAAATTTTGTTGCACATTTTAGAAATTCGACCAGCCTTGTTCAAAGAGTAGCGTGCACATGGGAATTCAATCAATTTCTAAACAGAAAGTGCCATTGTAATGAGCACACTTTGTTCTAAAAAAACGTGTCTCCGATTTCTGATAAACACTTTTGTTGAGGAGATATTTGTTGTCAAAGTTCATTAATGTGTTTTTAAGCGATTTACACATAAATCATCAAATAACTTTTAAATGAGGCAACATATCAAAAATCGGAGACATTGTATTTTAGAACAAAGTTTGCTCATTACAATGGCACTTTCCGTTTAGAAATCAATTGAATTCCCGCGTGCATGCTAATCGTTGAACAAGGCCTGTCAAATTTTCTAAAATGTGCAATAATAAAAAATATTTACAAAATAGGAAATAATCTCAAGCATATATTTAGAATCTGCATTTATTCAGCTTTAAGAAAATGTTACTTTTATACATGTTGGACGAGTGGTTAGCGCACTACGCGGCTTTCAGTGAACAGTGGTCATGAAGGTCCCCTGGTACCTTAATCGAGGAAATATGGTATCTTTTTTTTGGAGTTGTAAAGTGCTAATGGACTTTAGAGAGTAAATTATTTCTGCCATGAGGACTACCAAAGGTTGGTTTAGCTGGTGTCAATGTTAACTTACTTGGGGTTAGAAGCATTATATGGGGATGGTGCTTGGGTGTTCTTTGCCTGTCCTTTGAAGTGATCCAAAAGGTTCTTGGATGCCTTTAACATGCTATCCTTTCGTAGTTTGAAGAGACGCATGTAAAGGAGAGATTGCAATCTCAGGCTGTTCAAAAGTAAGTTGTTAATGAACTTCTAATCAAAACAATACTTACAATTCAATAAAAACTCACCACAACCCAATGAATCGCTTGTCCACTTTCTTTTCTTGTTGTGAACGACTTCCTGACAGTCGCATGGCATATCTTAATGAAAATGTTAAAATAATTGAATGGAAATCCAATAGAATGGGATGCTGTTTCTCAAGTAACACTTGTTTAAACTTACTTTAGCATTTCAATAGTTTCCATATACATCTGATATGCAGATCTTGATTCACTTGTTTAAACTTACTTTAGCATTTCAATAGTTTCCATATACATCTGATATGCAGATCTTGATTCACTGTCATTATTTTGCTGGAACAAACAAATAATATTATTACAAAAACTGCATACATAATTTCAATTTGCATAACAAATAAACCATATTTATGTACCTCTAATGCCTTTCCACAATTAACAAAGTTCAACACAGATTCAAAGTATTTGTAGGCTTTGGAAGTATAGTCCTTCTGTAAAAAAGGGGATTTTGAGATTGAATTCAAAATGAAGAATAAACACAAATATACGTACGAGTCATGTATGTTGTTTCAAAGTTGACTTCATTTCAAGTACTTAATGATAGTGATCGGCAAATTTATACAAAATGATCTACATGTATGATTGTAGATCACACATATGCGGTTATTGCATTGGACTTAACATATCTACAGATGGATAAAATCATGTTCTTCTATAGTTTTCAAGATACCAGCAAGTTTGGCTGAGAAAATCAAACTAAAGTCTATGCAAATCAAGACAATTTTGTTTCCTAATATTTCCTTGAGTCCTAACAACACAGTACACTCCGTCTGGTGGCAGGTCCAAGCCCACTTTATTCCATCAAATAAATCTAACTTACACCACACGAGCAAGGATCACAATGGCCTCACTATGATACTTAACAGCGTACAGTGTATATACCCTAATTTACATAACTCACTCCAGGACCTCTCGTCCATGTAGGAAATCATTTCCCTCTCCATTACCAACTCTCTACAATCGTTGTCCATTACAAGAGAAATATATAATCAGAAATACAAGCTCTGCCACGGTTGTGATTTCTATTGTGTTTTCCAATAGAAATCATAACCATGACAGAGCTTGTATTTCTGATACAAAATCGTCTTTACTTGCATAGACTTTAAATTGGATTTTCTTGGCCAAACTTACTGGTATCTTGAAATTATAGTAGAACATGACATTTTCCCAGGACTTATATAGAACAAAACCTTCATAGGCCGAAAGAGCAGCGAAAACCATATATCTCAGCTGAAGCTTTAGTTAAAAGAAGTTTTAGATACGAAGATATGAGCGATCGCTTATGCTCATAATTTAGTTTAAATGTATGGGTCCGCCATCTTGGTGTCCCATCGAGAGAGACTGAAAATCATGTTTATATTACAAACACTTCAATTTTTAAAAAGCTACATTCATCAAAATAAAGTCAGTACCCATCATCTACTACGTTAAAATCGTATTATTATTAATTCAAACGAATTTTCCTATTTCTACAGCTTTGAAAATGAGCGTAATTGCGTGACAGAATTTAACTCGCAATAAATCGAAAACAAAACATCTAAATTACCAAATTATCTTGGTAAGACTTTTCTTATAATGACATAAACAAGATATCCAACAATCAGTTTTGTGAGGTGAATAGTTTGGATTTTAGCTTTTTGATGACGTTCACGTGAAAACCGAGAATAATAGTACAGTAAATAACTTGCTTTAACTTACAATTGCATCTGCACGATGTTTTACTCGTTTGGCTTCATGGAGGTAGTAATCTGGACCATGAGGACTGAAAAAGGTAAAAATGTTAAAAAACTATTAATTTTCTTTTTATGTTGTATGTATATGGTGCATCCAATAAATAAACGGTATTATTTTAATTGGCTATACAGATATATGTAAAACTTTGTGGCTTAATTTCTATTACTCTTCGAGTCCCTAACACACACCATAGCAACACTTTGCGGTGGTAAGGTCCAAGCCCACAACATCCATTTAATAAACATAACAACTTCATTGTTATTATACAATTACTTTGTATAGCAACCATATAATAGATAGATAGATAGATATGTCCAGTATAGGTTATATAATTTGTATAACATAGTTCTGAAGAACTGTTATTACTTTAAATATGTGGAAATTGCAGCCACGATTCATAATTATTTTGAATCTTGAAGGTCCGAGATGTGGACCGAAACATCTGCAATAATTTCACAAAGTTTAAGCCAGAGTCAATCAATTTTGTTATAATAACTGTTATTACTCATGATGGTCTTTTTATTTATTTTTACCAAAGTAAGGGCAAGGACCACAATGATTGTCCCTTGACAATAAGCCACTTCACGCTTTCGTCCGCCATTTTGAATTGGGGCAAATGCGCAGAAATTTATAGAAATCTAGATCACTTTGACTTGCCATAACTCCACTTGAATTCGTTGGATTTTCAAAAACTTACCATTTTCAAAAAAAATATTTTCTTCATTATTTATGACCTATAAAATGATGAGTACTGGAAGGCTACAAATCGAGAAAAAAATATTTTTGTTTTCAAAATAAAAGTTCGGTGTGCATGAATATGCAAATTAGCTCGAAATTTTAAGATACATTCGTCAAAAGAAGATTGACGAATTCGTAAAAGGTAGTTAAACACCTAACATTGGTCTTATTTTCAGTCCAACAACTGGCATGCATGTCTGATGATTATTGAAGTTTAAATTTTGAAAATCCACCAAAATTGAGTGGCGTTATGGGAAAACAAAGTGATCCAGATTTCTATAAATTTCTGCACGTTTGTCCCAAGTCAAATTGGCAGATGAAAGCATGAAGCGGCTTATTATATACAAACATAAATATTATAAATAAATTATTATTATTATTATCATAACAACTCATCCAATTGGAAACAATAAATTTCTCCTTTCATTACCAAATCACAAATTCATTGTACATTACAAGAGAAATCTAATATTCTTATACACATTTGTACTAGTTCACTTACACTCTTGGTTCAGGATCATAATATTTAGCAATCCAGGAATCCCTCTTTCCAATTTCCTCTTTTCCACCACAAAAACAAACTTCGCTGTGTCTTGTGGTGTCTTTGAGTCTTTCATCCTTTCCCAACCATTCACTTCACAATGACCATTTTCGTATTCCCTTTCTCTACTCCTGTCCCTTTTTTTTGCACTTTCTTTGTCAAGCTTCCAGCTTTCACTGTCATGCCGTCTTCTCTTGTTGTAATATCGATCACTTTCTCTGCTAGGGCTTCTCTTACGTCTATTGTCATCACTGCAGCTACTGCTTGTGCTGTGACGTCTTCCTTCCTTTGTTTCACTGAGAATAAAACACTACAACTTAGAAAGGATAGTTATATATATGTCAAGTCATTCTTGTCACTGACTTGTAACAGAACATCAATCATCACAAATAATGGTAACCAGCAAGCTAGAACACAAAACATCTATTTGTTAAATATTACTGTATTTTCCCTAGTGTCACCGAAAATTAGTTTGTTAAAAGCTAAACACATTGACACTAGTGTAAGATAACTATTTATTTAAGTGTCCAATGTATTTTAGCGCTTGCTCACTAATTGGGACACCATACTCTCACACACACTACCACTACATTCTAATATTCTACACATACAACTTTCAGCTTACTAGTTCATTTTTTATACTGAGGGAGGAAAACCGGAGTACCTGGAGAAAAACCCTTGAAGCAAGGGAGACAACGAACTGACAAACTCAACTCACATGTGATTCCAGGTCGATCCGGGAATTGAACCCGGGACACAGAGGTGACAGACGGAGGCTCTCACCACTCGGCCACCCTTGCTTCCCATAGTAATAGTTTTATTACATTGTACATTGTATTATAAACATTTGATTGGTAAATGACTGTCCCTCTGGTTCAGGACAGAGTTAAATGGCGGAAGTGTGTGGGTGACCAAGCCACAGGAATGTGTGTTGAGAGAGACTCCTAGCTAGAACACTTTTAGGACATGGTGTGGCCACTCACCCATTGACAGCATCCTCATATTTGGACTTTTTACCATCACTACATTCAACAGACAAATGGTGTTTTGCTGTCTTTCTTGGTGGACTACACAGGTTCTCATCAGCATTGAAGTTGGTATTCTCTATTCTTGTACTGATCTATAACCACAATCATTTATTCTCAAATCTACATAATTCCACCTTGAGGTAAAAAGTATCAATACCAAATTGATAAGAATAAAAGGACACAAACTGGCAGCTATTTCTGATGGGGTGGCAAATCGTCATTGCGAGACTTTGCAAAATGGTGAGACTTGCGGTTTTCATTGCGAGCCCAAGAGTCTCAATGTGAGTCTCTTGACGTAGACTGATTTAGAAAAAAATTGCAACTCCGAGGTGATGAAAACACTGAAAAAGCGAGACCCTTGTATTTCTTAATTTTCAAGGGACCATTCGCCACCCCTAGTTAGCACTCACCACTATAGAATCTGGTCCCTTTAAAAGTGGAATTCTTTGTAACAATGCTAAAGGAATCTTTACAACAAGTGCATCAGGCTTAGAATTACAGTCAAGTGTTATTTCATCACTTGTTAGTCCATTTGTAGGTGATATCCTTCCATTACTAGGTTCTTTATGGCCATTTACTGGTTTAATAGAACCTTTGGTTTTGCTACTTATTCCCATGGATTGCTCTGTTTTATTGATCTTACTGTCCATAGAGTTTGTTTTATTTGAGAAGGGCTTGTCATTGCTAATAGTTACAACATCAACATCTTCATTCTCTCCGTCACTAGCTGTAGGCTTCATTGGTTCACTGCTCTTCTTGGATTTCCCAGTTTTCCTTTCACAGGTTTTTTCATTCTTTTTGATTTGAGAGTTTTCTTTACTTTTAAAGCTAGAAACACAATTATTAGACTTTAATTTAACAGCATCAGGTTTTCTTTTTCCAGTCGTTTTTTCCTTTGACTGCTTTTGGGTCTTCGACTCTATCTCTCCTCCAACCTTGCTGCCTTTCTCCACCATTGTCTTGGACACATTACTGACCTGTCCATCCACAGATAGCTCCTTGAGTTTGACTTTAGGGGATTGTTTCCCTAAAGGTTTTGAATGACCGATAGGATCTTGATTACTTTGAGTATCAGTAGCAAGTATGGCTGCATCAAAACCATTCTTCTCACTATCATTTATATCAAATACTGTCTCATCAAACAGGTTCTTTGACAAACCAGGTAAGTCCAAGGAAAACAGTGCATTACTAAACTCCTTCCCAAAAGAAGAGTCATTAGTTGTGATTTCAGTGTTTAGTGAACTATTATTTGTGTGTGCCGCAGGGGCTGCCTGGTCACCACGAACACCGTCAATAGCAAGAGACTGAGAACTGGTAGTAGTTGCAAGGGTAACTGAAGGGAGATGGTTTTTCTTCGCCACTTCTTTGTCAACATGATTAAGTTTGCAATTCTTGGTAGGCTTGTTTAACTAAATCAAAATAACATATCATAAGATAGAAAATTATTTTAATAAGAACATAAAATATTATTTAGAAATTACATAGAACAACTACACATACATTGTTCATGATGTCATAGCTACAACAGGAGCTAAATCCTCAAATAAGCTTCTCCCCTAACTTATAACAATGCAATATGCACAAATATATTAGCAATAGCGAATAGCAAATTGTAGCATGAATGACTACTAGCAAAACATGTACCAGGCACGAATGCCTGGGCCAATGTCTCATGGCTGACATGCACTAGGCATGTGAACACTAACATGCACAACTGTCTGCAAAAAAACATCCTGTGGGGCTGACATGCGCTTGGCACAACTAACAGGTACGACTGCCTGTAGTAATATAAAGAATCATATTGGTTTAGATACCTCCGATCTGACAGGGCTATTGGGTGGTGAATTGCCATCACTAGAATCACTATCACTTTCACTACTATCAGAGTCACTGTCATCACTGCTGCTTTTGGCCTAAACAAACAACAATGGATGGCATCAATAATAGTGTTGTCAAAGCAAACATATAGATATGTGAGTCACTGTCATCACTGCTGCTTTTGGCCTAAACAAACAACAATGGATGGCATCAATAATAGTGTTGTCAAAGCAAACATATAGATATGTGAGTCACTGTCATCACTGCTGTGTTGTCAAAGCAAACATATAGATATGTCAGCCAACCTGTTCATCATCTTCATCATCTGTTAGAAGTAAGTCCTCTGTTAGCAAACCATTTGGTTCTTCTTTCTCTTCTATCAACAAACCAAATAGAGAATTATGTGTATAGTATTATGAAGATTATTCAAGCTATAAAAGAGTACTTACTTTTGATAATGCTGTGTGTAACAGGGCTGTCATGCTTTATGAAAGCAAAACAAACTTCATTAGATTGAATCAAGTAAATCAAGGATAAATAGAGTCTTACATGCAAAGAGGCTCCACGATGATGAGGAAATGCAAACTGAGCATTGCCTTTAAGTGGTGTATGTATGGCTGTCAAGGGAGGCGGACCAGGTTGTGTCATTTCCTATAAGACATACATGTACATGTATTGATATTTTGTAAAGAAAAGGAAAGAAAAAAGAACACAAACGCTCCCTTATCATCCTTACAAGTAGACAACAAATCTATTTTAGCACCAATATTTTGTATTTATATAATATAAATTTACAATAAAACTCACACTGAAACACTCATGCAAAAGCATTGAAAAATATTTTAATATAAAATGGCCACTTGTGTCCATATACAGCTTTGTCTCATGTTCCTCAGTTTGCTTCTCTCATCTCCCATTATGTTTTATAATAATAGTATATACATGTAGACACGCACAACCATTTTATATTTATTATGTTTTATAAAAATAGTATATAGACACGCACAACCATTTTATATTTATTATGTTTTATAATAATAGTATATAGACACGCACAACCATTTTATATTGATTATGTTTTATAATAATAGTATATAGACACGCACAACCATTTTATATTGATTATGTTTTATAATAATAATAATAGTATATAGACACGCACAACCATTTTATATTGATTATGTTTTATAATAATAATAATAATATTTATTATCATATGACCCGTATTTCCCCGTGCGCGTGCTCTTAATAAAACCTTCGGAGAAAGTCACGTGATTGGGCAGATACGGATTTTTGGAGCTGGTCCGTACAAAGCCGTATCCGGCCCCAGCCCCGATTGTTGTCAGGAAATTTTTTATACTTTTTTTGCAAAAGTTATTTTTTAAATGTGGACGACTTAAAAAGTGAAAAAAAAATTGAAAAAAAAAAATTGGTTGTTATCAGGAGTAATCGCACATTTGTGTTCACTTTTCCTTGGCTGTGAATGATTTTAGTACCAAAATGGTCCATATGAAAGGGTCATATGATAAAATGCTTATTGACTGAGTTAGGTCGGGCCAGATGGGAAAATATTTGGCTCGAGGTCATGGAAGTACGGACCGAGCGCACCACTCAGTCAATAAGTACATATTATGTTTTATAATAATAATAATAGTATATAGACACGCACAACCATTTTATATTGATTATGTTTTATAATAATAATATTAATGATGTTTTATAATAATAATAATAGTATACAGTTGTATAGACACGCACAACCATTTTATATTGATTATGTTTAGAGAAAGTACAAAGCATTACTACTTCATTTTCTTGGTCTAAATTGTCTAAATTATTCAGTCTGCTTATAAATTGACATAAAACTAGATGTATCAAAAAGTCAAGTCTCAGTTTGGGAGTTTGGGGGGGGGGGGGGGGGGGTGTGAAGGAAAGACACTACACTACATACAGATCTCTTGTGTATATCCTTCAAAAGTACATCAGTGGTATACAGTTCAGTTTACTATAACATCAAGCTCTAGCATGCAGCTGAGGGGAACATAGCAGGGATAATTTGTGGTCACAACTGACTTTTTATTAAGAAACAAGGTGAGAAAAATGCTTTAACCTTTTAGTGTTCACTCAAGGTTGCTCTCAAAAACAACAAGGGCATAGGAATTAACAGCAAACAGTTTCTTGATAATCATTCTTCTTACCTCTAGAATCTTTTCAACACTGTTGGCTTGAATTGACTGAAATAATAATAATACAAAGAAAAGTGTTAGAGGAAGTCAGCAGACAGTTTACAAAAACAACTATATACATGTAACTATCTTGATGTTTAGTGTGGCTGTAATTTCATGAAATGAAATATCAATGAAATATTAGTTTTACTTAAAAATGTGAAAGAGACTAGCCTATCTGATTTATGATTCACCTTCTTGGCTAATAATAATAATAATAATAAATAAAAAAATAAAAAAAAAAATAATAATAATAATAATAATAATAATAATGTCTTACAGTGTTAGAGTATAAAGTTCTATATGAATATACATGCAATCTTTATCAAGATTATTATCAAACACTGTTCTTTCTATATATATATATAGGTAGCCCACATATAATATTCTATTGCATAATGTAGGATTTAAAAACAATCCCAGCAAAAGCTTTTTCCGTAAACAAAGAAAAGGAAATAGTCTAAGCATTGTTGACTGTTGTAACCTTAGAAAACTGAAAGTCCCACAGGTCCAGTGATTATGAATCCATAAACTGTATACAATATACTAACAAGCACGTCTGAGATGATGAAGAGAAAGTTTTAAGTGTATAACTTCTGATAAAGTAATGATTGAACTGTATGATTAAAATGCATTCATTACAGAATGTGAGTAGTTGGGCAATCATCATGACCACCTGGCATGGTTTTCAATAGAAATTACACAATCTCATTGGACAATATTAATGTAATACCTTTTCAATAAAGACTAAACCAATCAGTATACACATCTTGAATAAAAATGAACACAACTATATACTAGTGTTCATAAATATATAAAGCAAAAGGAAAGAATACCAGAAAAAGATATACGACTCAAAATATTTTATACTGAAAGACAGTGACCTACTATCAGTAATAATAACACGTTATCTTGAGACCATTAATTACTGATAGTCCAATACATTTATTACAGCAGTTATCCTAGAAATCCTTTGATAAATTGGAACAACTATTTATAATATACACGTACAGTTTCTAAATTTATGAATAATTTATATCATATGGAATAAACAAGTTGATCAGTATTGCAAGGTTTATCATCAGTCAAATAGTATCCCTATAAATATGTAAAATAATGATTTCCCAACTCAATTTGAAATATTTTACAATGATACCAAGGAACCACTCATTAGTAAAGTGTACTTTAGGAAAGGCGGGTTTATATTGCTAGAAAGCTGAGTCTTTGTCATGCAAATGTATTAATATGCAGGTGGTCCAAAATAAGTACATAGTTTTGATGGATGATATGGGTAGTATAGTTTCCTAGCCATATCTAGTCATATAATATGAGTCTGGTGATTCTATAATAATTATATGCACTTCACAGGCACATTTAGTCAAACAAACGCTACCCACTTTAGATGACAACAAGCAGTACATAGTTTTGATGGATGATATGGGTAGTATAGTTTCCTAGCCATATCTATTCATATAATACGAGTCTGGTGATTCTATAATAATTATATGCACTTCACAGGCACATTTAGTCAAACAAACACTACCCACTTTAGATGGAAAGCAATTTCACCTGATTTAGGAAGACATTACATGTACTTACAGAGGTACCGGCGTTTTTTACTTACATTCTTACCTTCATGAGCAAATAACAAGACTAATGGTAGCTATAAAAATGTAGATCAATCCAAAATAATATATATTGCCTTTCCTGACTATTTAGAACTACAAATACTGTAACTATTAACCCCAAAGTAAGTTATATGTGAAAACATCACTTATTTTCTTATGTCAGGAACATCAATGAATGGTAGATTACTATCAAGTCAGGCTAAAAAAAACACTTGTAGCAATAGTTTATGGTTATTATTAAACAGTTATATTTTTTCATGTTGTACATCTCATTAGATATCTTGTATCTCATTAGATATTTGTACTATGTACATTGTATACTACAACTTTTCTGCAATCGAGTGTATATCATTACATGTATTGTATAATTATACCCAAAACAATCAATGTACAGTAGGCATTTTAAGATGTCTATTTTATCCTGACATCTAGTCAGATTAGAAGATATAAAGGAATCTATCCAGATAAACTTAGAAATATATACTCGTTTCCAATCTGATGACCATTATTGATTGTTTTTAAGAGAGAAATCAGGAACTACATGTCAAGTAACAAATTAACAGATTTTAACTATGTTTTGGACTACATACATGTACAATGTGATATTATTAATATGGTTTATGAGATAAGAATATCAACATTGATTTGAATTGTACAATGCAACTGTACATAATGCTTCATTGTTTAAAATGATGATATCCTATAATATATGATATCCTAATGTGATTAAAAGTATTATTTAAAACAGAAACACGAAACTGTGAAAAAACGTGTGTCAGTTTATGGTGATAAAGCTATTGATGTTGTTGTACAATGATATTATAATTATTAAATCACTAAATATGTATACTACATAGTTAAATAATACAATACAGGATCTACATCCATTGTAAATGAATAGTGGCATATTCAGGAAATGTATTTTTCCTACTATTTACTTATTCTTGTTATCATATTCATTAATACTTCATGAGCAATAGAATAAAAAGAAGTGTAATAGAATAGAATAGAAATCATAGCCATGGAAGAGCTTGTATTTTTGATACAAAATCGTCTTGATTTGCATAGACTAAATCTTTGATTTTCTTGGCCAAAGTTACTGGTATCTTGAAAATTATAGTAGAACAAGATTTTATACATCTGTGGATATGATACTGTAAGTCCAATACAATATTCACGTCCATGTTGTATGAGATCTACAATCATATTGTATCTATTACATATAGTATCACTTTTATTCTAAACATAAAATAATCATTTTACCAGTTCCCAAACTATATATATATATACCTAGTTTTTCTGGTTTTTAATAAAACTATGGAGATAATGGAAAATGTTCGAGCTACGTACGCAAACAGAGAAGCTATTGTTAGCTATCTATTGTTATTTCCATTGTACATTTAATTAGCTCATGCAGTCACAGGCAGCCCAAGCAATAAATACTGCAGTGAACCTAAAAAAAATAGCTTTGTGTCTTATTGTATTATTTATAGATAAAGTCATTTCAGGTAGTTTTATCCACATTAGACGCTGTTTTTTTATTATTTCCCCCCTCAGTACTATACAGTGACAAGGCAGGAAACTACGAGCACTAGCTCCAATGGCTACCACTCGATTTTTACATCGATGTGAAACACGGTTAAGACGAAGTCAAATTTGGATCGTTCAGAGCATGAAACGAGCAGAAAATAAGCTGTTGGTTTCGATTTTTTGGATCAAGGTAAGAATTTGGGAATGTCCCATCATCATCCTTTGGTGCTGTGGAGGTTTTTGGGGCAATTGAGGGATTTTAGGGGTAAAAATGATAGTTTCCTGCCTTGTCACTGTATAGTACTGAGGGGGAAAATAATAAAAAAACAGCATCTAATGTGGATAAAACTACCTGAAATGACTTTATCTATAAATAATACAATAAGACACAAAATGCAAAGCCATATTTCATTTCATTGAGGTTTTCATTTTTCTATTTTTTTAGGTTCACTGCAGCAGTACATGTTTAATGCTTGGGCTCCCTGTGGTGCAGTTATTCCACCTACACCATGAAGATGGACATTTAGTCAGAAAACTTGGCAATAAAAAATAACCTGGAGTTAAAACAAATTTAGATAAAATGATATGAATTCTATGTGTACAAAAATATCACTGAAATGATTAGTACAAATGCTAAATACATTGACACTTAAATAAAGTTATTGATTATGATGATGATGATGATTATTATTATTATTAGCTACCTATGCTTATATATTAGTATAAGATTCTAAATATCCCATTGTGTTAATGCCTCAAACAGGACATGAAATTACATGTTTAGAGGGGTTTAGCATCCTCTATCAGTATTATGACTACATATGGTATCGACTATCAATCCCTTGAAAGCCATTCTAAATGTTACAGCTTACATTTAATCTATTTATAATTGAAACATTATTCAAGTAGAACTCACCTCCATGGCAGAACTTGGTACTTCAGGGCTTCTGTGAAGTTAAACAAAGTCTGAATTACAAGTGCACACTAGAAGCAAGCCTTTACATGTTTAAATGGCTATAGTTGTTGATTCACTGTAGTCTTGAAACAGTTAAATTGAAAAAAAAACACTACAAGTATGTAAAGATGTATTCAAGGTCATCCAAACAGTTTATGAATATTCATAAGACATAATAAAACAAAAACAAATGGATTTAATTTGGATGATATACAATAGTTCAACCATGTATCGGCGGTAATAATGTTTATATCCAAAACTGCATGTAAATATACCTTGCTGTGATGGATAATTTGGGTGGTTTATGCTTGTTTGCAATGTCTTTTGCTTCTTTCTTGGCACATGTCTCAATACCATTGTGTTGATGCTGTTGTTCTGGTTTTGACACCTCACTTGTAGTTGGTTCTTTTTTTACAATAGTCATAACATTTGTTTTTGCTTCATCTGAAAAGAGCATTTTTATCAAAGGTGTTTCCTTCAAATGATGTTCAGTGTCTGATGGTTTCTTGCTGCTCTGGGATAATTTACTATTGTTTTTTGAATCACTTTTAGGCTTTTCATCTTGGGTTATTCCTTTAGTTCTATTCTGCACTTTAACTTTCTGACTTTTCACTAAGCTTTTCTCGGGAGTATTTTCCTTCTTGACAAGTGAATTTTTTTCAAAATTAAACACTTTGTTACTGCCAGCATCTACTGGTGTTTGTGGAACCTTTGATGTGATTCCAAGAAGTGAATATTGTCTCTGACGAGACATTGATGGTGCCAGGGCATTGAAATCACCAAGGGTGGCCTACAAATAGAAAAAAAAGAACATGCTTAGTCAGAAAATAGATCAAAACAGCACCAATAACAACAACATATTAACAAAAGGGTCATAGGATATTTTTAAGTATTCAAAAAAGACAAAATATTTCTTTCAAGCAAACTTGTATGTACAGTTCAGTCAGAAATTTTTACATGCTAGTTTGGCGATATATCGGCTGCAATATATCGTGTTGGTTTCAATTCATTGTCAGTAGTCCCCTCACAGTACGATCGTAACCATATTTTCAACAATATTCAAACAACATTGTTTTAAACTATCGAGAATTGTGAGCAGAATTCATAGATCACAAAGTAAAGTAATTCAAATCATAGATCAATAAAAAACACTCGTGATTTCCATAGAAACCTGGCAGGTACGAAAAAATATGGATTGATCATATCAGCCCCATATTGTATCAGATCATCATCGTCAATGAAAGCATTCACCATAAACCATATAAACCATAATTCATAGATCACAAAGTAAATAAAGTAAAGTAAATGTCAGACATCGTCAGACATGCAGTAATGCCATCGTTGGAAATGGACAACATGAATTTTAATGATACGTAAAGTGAACTGTCCAGTGTGGTGAATTCAATAGATTAGACTGATTCCATAAGTCGCTGTTTTCGCTCCTTTTAGATATTAGGTGGTCGCTCAACTAGCAACTTATCATGTTTACACTAATATTCTGTTCAAACGAAAACGAGGCTGTTGCATTTTAATTAGGTTGTAGATTTCAGCGAAATCCGTTGTTCCCAAAATTCTGAATAAATATAGATTGAATCTATAAGACTGAGTTATTTTATGTATACATATGTATGTATGAATACAGAGAATGACTGGACGTTTGAAAAACAATAAGGTTTATAAAGATGTTCGAGATAAATGACAAGAATATAAATGCTACTTCGACGGCCCGTGGAATCACAGAATCACAGGACACAGATTCACAATCGATTCACAGGACACAAAGAAAGACAAAAAGAAAGCATTTTTTCCCCTCCAGCTGTCGAACCAAGTCCAAACCATCAGTGTTTTTATTCGACGTGCGTCAGTCGGCGGACCCAGTGTTGGCCATTGAATATTTCGAGTGAATTCCCACAACAAATGCTTTGTACGGCAGCCCTAGGAACACTAACGAATGCATATTCCGATTGAATAGAGCCCTCTAAATTGCCTCTCTTCCAAATTCTTTAAATAAACCCTTTCTTTTCCTTCCATAGTTTCACTAAAAATGGCTCATAAAATGGCTTCGGAATGATCTTGGAAGAGTTATCGCGACGGAAGTAGTTTAGAGCAATAAGAGCTGTTCTGTGATTGGTTCAAATCTTATCAGGCCATATAACGAGTGATTTGATTGGAGGTTTCCGACTTATAGAATCAATCTACATGTATCAATAGATGTACAGCAATAAAACTCATAGCATGACTAAAACAGCTCTGTAGAGCATGCATGCGTAATTAGATTGACTTTCGATTCATGTATCAAGTAGATATTATTATATTATTTTGTACATTTACTGTAGTTATTTTGTATATTGACGATGATGACGAAGGAACTGCTTTTTTAAACTTGGTATTTCACAGGAAGCACGAGTAATTACACCCAAAGACTATTACCAGTTGTAATTAGTAGCATAGTGAGGGCCACAAGTTTATTAGCATGCTTACACTATTACAGTACAGGTACATGTATGTGGTACCCTCGTGAAATAAGGACTTTATTATTACCTGTATTGTATGCTGTAGTCTGTCTTCACGACAAGGTTGAACCTGTAAGAATATATTTTCTTAATTTAAAAGTTTAAAAGATGTAAATAAAAAAAGATATAACACTTCTAATATAATATAATATAATTATTATGGATTTGACGATAAATTTAAGCGGTAAAAAGGTAGAAAACGACATTATTTACAAAGAGCGACGACATTTTGACGTTGGCTTAACGTCATTATCAAGTCAAAAAAGAAAGATATTTACAAACTATATATAGGAATAACAACAATATATTAAATAATTCTAAAACAATAAAACAATTGCTGGTTTACAATCAATCCCTGGAGATTTAAAGTACAAAGACGCAGCAGCCATGTTGGTTGAACAAACAAGAGAAGCTAATAAGGAATGCTTTGTTATCGGGAACCAACATGGCTGCCATGACGTCACGTCAAAACCAGCAATACATAACAAAGATAAAATAAACAAAAATTAAGAAACAAAGTCAACCTAGTTTAAATGTACAAACTGACTCCATTTGTGCAAAACCTTTCATTAATCAAATACTGGTGGAAACTCTACTTGCTTATATTTATAGTATAGTCATACAGACAATTAAACACAGTAAAATTACCTTTTTGGGTTGTGGAAATAAAGGAGCAGTAAGCAATACCTATAGACATGAAATGAAAGGATAATAATTGCCATTATCAATGAGGGTTTATCACATAATTTCAAAACTCATAGGACAAAAAATGATTATCATAGCTGGAAAGAGCTCGTTGAAATTAGTAAAAATGTGAAGTTTGGAAAAGATCGCTCCACAAATTACGAAGATATGAATTTTCAAAAATCGAAATTTTATATGAAAACCTTTGGAAATTACGCTTGGAGGCAACTCTTGCCTCCAACAAAGGTTTTCATACAAAATTTCGATTTTTGAAAATTCATATCTTCGTAATTTGTGGAGCAATCTTTTCCAAACTTCACATTTTTACTAATTTCAACGAGCTCTTTCCAGCTATGATAATCATTTTTTGTCCTATGAGTTTTGAAATTATGTGATAAACCCTCATTATTATTATTGTTATTATTAGACTAAAACCTGGAATAATATTCTTGTGCTATATAAAATATGTTCATATATTCATAAACTATATCTGCAATATGCAGAAATTCTGATAAAGCCTCGCTGGCAGACAACTAGAAAAAATATCTGCGTAGTCATCCCATAAATAGGTTTTTGATACAGTATATAGCTAATTGCATAATCGTTGTCGGGTTGAAAATCATGAAAGCTATGACCAAAAGGAATTCTGGGAAATTAAAACTCTCAAATAACACCGTCAAACAATCGACCTTTTTATCCGGACTTGTAGGATCTTAGCTAAATGACTCATATACCTTCAAAACTACGAGAACATTGAATATATCTGCATGTAATGCGGCTCATGAACTGATTCCCCATCCATCCTTGTGGTCTCAGCTTCTATGATTTATGATTTTCAACCCGACAATGATTACGCAATTAGCTATATATATGTATTTTAGTCAAATGGATCAGAATATCTGCATATTGCTGTATACAGTACATGGTTCTAATTGTGAACGGTTGTAATTGTGAACACAGCTCAGTTAAAGTGCTTAATTTGCTTAATTTGAAGGTTTAACATGTTCCACTAAAAGAACATATTTATATAAGATAAGTGTAAAAGTGTTAGGACGAAATGACATGTCCTTGCGGAGTTATGAACATTTTTCACCATCTGAAAATACACCAGAACGAGGCTGTGTACTCATGACGGCAAAATCCCATACTAAACTCTATAAATGTCATTTACGACATCTTCGCGGGATTTTATCCAATACTTTCGAAATTTTCCAAAAATATTGATGAATAATTGCTTTTTCAGATGGCAGTGGTCATTTTTATGTCAAAAGATTCTAGTATCCTGATCTCGAAAACCAGCACTCGTGCATAGGGCATATTAGTCACCGGCCAGGAACCAGTTTGAATAATGTAATGGCGTGCTCAAAATTTGAACAAAAGAAGCTCATTTTGTGGAAGTTATTTTTATCATAACTAAAAACGGTTTGGATATGTTAATAAACATACTGCCAGGATACTACATGTATAACTGCAAAAACATCAACTTTGCAAAATTTCATCATAGTAGCACTTTGATGTGTACCCTGGTTACCAGATGCTATTATTTTTTCTCTCTCGAGCCGTAGGCGCTCTTGTAGAGTTTAGAGAGAAATAAAATAATAGCCTCTGGTAACCAGGGTACACATTAACTGAACAGTGTTCACAATTAGAACCGTTCACAATTAGAACCACATACTGTACATGTATGTACATGTATGTACATTTGTACATATGATACATTCATATATATATTGAGATTTTCTGTAGCTGACTATCTTCTACATTAATTTATCTTCATTAAGTAAACCAATCTGTTTAGCATTTACTTCTTTTTCTTTTTGTATAATTACATTAATATCATGATAGTAACTGACTGATTAATCACCATAATTGTTTGTAATGATATCTATTTATTTTATTCTAACACTTCATCCTGCCTTGATTAGCTTGCTCTTTGCGGATGTTAACTGCAGTGTATCTTTTGTAATTTAAGAATATTTTGAATTAAGTTATTTGAACTTGTACACCTAGTAATAGAGCATCAGTTTACCATGATGATAAACATAGCTAATAACAAGCAATTCAGCTGAATGTATAGTTACTAGTGTTATTAAAGCTACAATGTACTGTAGATGATTACAGACACCATCTATAGACTTAATATCAAGCTGTCAATTCCCTGGTCGACTGGACAATCCTCTAATATCAACAGTTTTGTCTGGTCGCTGCTACTGTGGATAGCAGTTGGTCCAGAGACCTTTACAGTATGGACACTCGAACTGTGAACACTTAGGTTTTTTACTAAGACATATATATAAATTATCAATTGAGCAATTGAACTGATCAGAAAACTTATTTTGATCACTAAGTGTACTCCATGGCTCCATTTGAGAGGCTATGAGGCAATAGAAAGTTCCAAAAAAAAGTTTGAAAAAAACTTGAAGTGTTCACGGTTCGAGTGTCGACACTGTAATGTATAGGCTATATATATCATATCATCGTATCATGTTACTTACAGGTTCAGCATTCTGTAACTGCCGTTCCCTTTCAATTCTAGCTGCTTCTCTCTCTCTTTCATGAATTGAAAGTCTGACAATCAATCAAAATTAATATTCAGTACAGACATTATGTTTTATTCAAATGATTAACAAGGGGTTGGGGAACTATTACATGTAAATGTATTGAAATTGAATGTGTAATGATTAACAAGGGGAACTATTACATGTAAATATATTGAAAGCATCAATTGAATGTGTAATGATATTGGTTTTCTACAACATCAAAATATTCACCTATTGCTACACATGATTACCACTTTGAAATCTGAATACCTTAAAGTGTTGGATAATAACTAGTTTTAAAGATAAGTATCCCTAGCTTATGGCCTCATTAGATACTCCTCCCTCCTCTCCCTAGCCCCCTCCCCTTCTCCTTCCCTTCCTCTCTCCAGTCCCCTTCCCTCCCCAGCCCTTTGAGCCTGTTACGCAGGGTAGTAATGGAGTAGGTTTCTTGTAAATCATGAGTTTCCTTTTTAGTGCTACATTTTTATGCTGTTTGTATATTTTTATAACATTTATATGTAGCACTGCAAATGTTAGTAAAATAAGCCCCTCCAAAAATAAGCCCCTTATCACGTGATGCTATTGTTCTAAGATCAAAAAAAACCTTTGAAAAATATAACCCCTGGGGCTTATTTTCAGAATTTTACAGTATTACTCTACATGTACTGCTATATATCAAGTAAAATAATATACATGTATAATAAATAATCATGATGATGAATCTGTACATATTATTACAATATTTCTTAACTTAACTGAGAGTACTATAATATCAAAGGTGTTGGCTATGCCTCCGCACACACCCACTTGTTGTGCATAGAACCATGAAATCCATTGTTATATACTACACGGTAGCAGTATGTACACATATGTAGCAGATGTAAACACACGTAGAAACATTTAGTAAACTGCACTTGTATTGGCTAATAAATTGTTGGGTAATCTAACAATGACATACAGCTAAATATTGCGATTTCAACATCACTTACTCCCTAGCCTAGTTTCATCATGGCTTAAACATTTGATTGATGTTGTCTATACAAAACATTGTGTTATTATCATCAGTACGTGACCACTAGCTCATCCCAAGAATTATTTTATTTACTCTTAACAAAAACCAATGAGAGCTATGACCAATATAAGGAATAACATTTAAAATTAGATCTTGTGTTGCTGACAAAAGGTTAGGACAAAATAAGTACTTATGACAACAAAGCTAGCAGAGACTTTAGGTCGATAGATGTTCAACTTATAGCAACTAGTGTGAAAACACAACTTTCAACTAATTGGCAAAAATCCAACATCACTTGCAAATAACAATAATATGTTTGTGTTTTATAGCACCTGCCTAAAGCATCCCAGGAAATCTGCAGTTTGTTTCTCTTGCATGCTTAAGTAAATATACTTGTACAAATGTATGTATAAAATATCAAAATGCTTACATACCAATGAGGGTTTATCATGTAATTTCAAAACTCATGGGACAAAAATATGATTATCATAGCTGGAAAGAGCTCGTTGAAATTAGTAAAAATGTGAAGTTTGGAAAAGATCGCTTCACAAATTGCGAAGATATGAATTTTCAAAAATCGAAATTTTGTATGAAAACCTTTGTTGGAGGCAAGAGTTGCCTACCAGCGTAAATTTCCAAAGGTTTTCATATAAAATTTCGATTTTTGAAAATTCATATCTTCGCAATTTGTGAAGCGATCTCTTCCAAACTTCACATTTTTACTTATTTCAACGAGCTCTTTCCAGCTATGATAATCATTGTTTTGTCCTATGTCTCCTATAAGTTTTGAAATTACGTGATAAACCCCCATTATTCGCTGTTCATAATTCAGAATCTTGATAACTGATATATGAATGTGGGAAAGACAACCAAACAATTGAAGTTATCATGAACTCAACAACTGACTTAGAAACTCAACAATACAACCTTCGTCAATGAGATTTCAATATAAGAAACATGTGCAAACTCTACAAAACAACAAATTACATAACGAAAACTAGACTAAAGTCTACCTCGCTATTAATAATAAAAGTACATAGAATGAGATGATCGTAACAAGAAAAGTGAAAAACTCCCTGAGATTAAAAATGTTAAAAATATTTTCACTATCACATAAATTCATGTCTTTCAAATTTCAACATCTGAATTAACATCAAATGTATTATTATTTGTGTTGACTGTATTGGTTTGTAAAAGATTGACGTTTGAACTAGTCCTCCCATTTTGACACATGTGTTCAATATAAAACAGAGCATAATCATAGTAGGCACACAATAGAACATGTATTTGCAAATCATCTACAATAATATGGTCTCTCGGTAAAAAGGATGTTGAACTATATAAGAATATGTTACTAGTGATCTGATGAATTTAGATCAGTTCATGCAAGAACAATAAACAAAAGTTTGATAAAATTGAGAGCAAGAGATTCAGCATAACATTCACAGTAATAATCATTCTAATGGCTCTCTAGTTCGGTCATGGTAACAGTTGAAAGAGTATTGTAGGAGAATACAGAGCTTATTTGTTTTAGAGCCTCTTTTGGAATAGAAAGGCTTCATTTGTAGAATCAAATCTGTGTTTGTCTAGCGGATTGTAGAATACTGAGAAACAAAACACAACAGCTCACAACAGCCCATGCCATCATGGGAACATTATCAAAAACCTAGCTGAATTACACAGCTTTTGGGATACTTCTAACTAGGCGATAGATCTTTGAATACTTTAGTTTTTCATTTCGTTACTTTTACCAAATAAACGGCAGAGTGGAAACCCCTTGTCGATTATAAACAAAAGTCGGCCTAGCCAGTACCAAGCTAATATGTTTAGCACATATCACAAAGGACACATTTTGGTTTGCCAAAACTCTAAAATTTGTCTTCAAAATGCTGCCTTGTGTGTAAAACACAATTTTGATGTGATTATAAACACAAAAAGTATAGGAAAATAACAAAACTAAAAATCTTCGATTCTTAGAAACTTGTAAGTGTAATCGATCAACCAAAATCTAACATTCAAAGACCATACGTTAGTTACAGGTAGAAAGCAAAACATCAGGGCTTTTTTGGATTTGATTAACAACTTTGAGACAGGTATTACGAAAAATTAAGCAAATCGCACTTTTGATAGAATACAGGATACGTGAAATTCGAAACCTCTGTCTTGTTACGTGCTCATAGAATTACAAGCCCATGTTACGACCAAAAACTCAACACGTTCCACAAAGAATAAATGAAAAAGCCAACTGAATTACTGAAATATACATTAAAAGTACATTTATGAGCACATATATTCAACGATTAAGAAATAAAGATCAAATAATTGTTTAATCCATATTTGAAAGATTGAAAACTGCATGTAGACTAAAATGGTATTTTTAGTGGTATGACCGATGGTACGAGCTGAACGAACAGAAAACAAACTTCAAAATCAAATTGTCCGATGTTTAAACATACCGGATAAGATGTAGATTCAATAGACATTTTTTTTACAAAAACTCATGCGTTATAAAGGTTATACTACTATTACAAATCCATTTTCACCGGGAACACAAATTTGATATAATTCTACAGAAATTATCGACAGATGAACGAAGTGCAGTTTTTATTTCAACGGAAGAGGTTTGATGAAGGGGGCGTAAGAAAGAAAGGAAAATACATACATCCAAAGTAAGAGATGAATATGATTTTGTGTATTCCCATAGTTAACACTATCAAGCTTTGTTTCGATTCAAAAACGGTTTCCTTGCGTAATAATAAGACGCATCTCTACAACGACCCTTGGTCATTCTTGTTATTTCGACTTTGTCGCCATATTGTTGTGTAAGGCAAAGCAGAGACATCAGCAAATCAGACACTTACCCTGTAGATGTTCCACCATACGGGAATGAACTGCTCATGAACGTACTGGTTTGACTCTGTGTCATAGTTTCAAGAAACAGCAGTAAAGCCTAAGTATATAGGCGAGATATTAGCCCCAATATGCGAGCCAGTACTGCAGTAGGGTAGTTGTGTGTTCGTACATCCACAAAACCCAACAAACTTGCCGTGCCCCGAAATTCGACTCAAATGCCTATGAAGTGTTCGCAGTTTTCTAGAGCAATTCTAGAAGTATGATGAACTTCTTAATTGTAGTTCTTGTCCTACATATTCATTCGTCTTCTTTACAATACAAAATACCCTAAACCCGAAGACTCTCAGCTCATCCGCCAATTTGGAGAGTTTTTTTTTGCAGCTGTGTGACGCACAAAGCAAACCCACGTGATACATTATTACTTCCTCTAGTTGTGATTGGGTCTTCCCCTGTCAATCATCTTTCTAGAATAACTTACCGGAAGTGATCGTTCTTGGAAAGTCTCCGTCTCTTCTTGTAGACTACAACAAAATACAACAAACTTTATTTGCACTCTCAGAATAGACTTAGTCGAACGAGAGCAAAATAATCCCGTATACGCGAGAATTCTCTCCAAAATCCTCGTAGATTGCAAAACAGCCCCTACAACTCTTCTCTGTTTCGCGAAAAAGTAGGAGCTGAGTCTGCATCTTCCAGCTAGCAGTTGTAAGACTTGATCAGAGAACATCAACATTTAAGTTTCGTAAATACTTCATTTCCATCATCCAAGGCTGTATTTTATCACCCTCCCAGTAAATTTGACTGAATTGAGACTGAATGGCGATATTGTTTTTTCCCCTCTCCTTTCTTTCTTTCTTTCTTTCTTTCTTTCTTTCTTTCTTTCTTTCTTTCTTTCTTTCTTTCTTTCTTTCTTTCTTTCTTTCTTTCTTTCTTTCTTTCTTTCTTTCTTTCTTTCTTTCTTTCTTTCTTTCTTTCTTTCTTTCTTTCTTTCTTTCTTTCTTTCTTTCTTTCTTTCTTTCTTTCTTTCTTTCTTTCTTTCTTTCTTTCTTTCTTTACTGACTGATACCAACGAAGAAATGGTAATGATAATGGATCATGGAGAGATAAAATGATGGAATTATACATACAGCTTTATATTCGAAAACTTTTTTGTAATGGTTCAAAATCAGATACCTACTTATATCTTATGCCTCCACTGGTGTAATCTGAGTATCAGGTCTTTTTTGGAAAGGCGAATTCGAAGAGGGCGAAAGGGGAGGGGTGGGTGGGATGGAAGAGGAGGGAGAGGCCTGGTCCAAAACAAACCTACACGACTGAACATCAGTGTAATAAGTCAATAGCTTCGAGTGCATTATCTAGTATTATTATTATGATGATGATTAAGATGATGATGATGATGATGATGATGATGATTTAAAAAATAAGCTTCGACCCTCAACGTGCGTTGTCTGCGTCAAACGCGGGAATGATTATCGCTCAAATGGCGTCGGTTCAACTGCAATACTGTTATACTGCTTAGATCAAAGCACATGTTGATAGCAATTACTTCATGATAACTGAGCCAATTATCACCATGATAGATGAAAGGGTGATTTTTCAAAACAGTGAAACAGATATAATCCGAATTCGATTGTTGCCTTTTGCATTAGTAATTATTAAGAACAACATTCAATTATATGGGTTAAATAAACCCACTCCTATATAGTATATATATAACATTATTATATGGGTTAAATAAGCCCACTCCTATATAGTATATATATAACATTATTATATGGGTTAAATAAACCCACTCCTACTGATAGTATATCTATAACATTATTATATGGGTTAGATAAACCCACTCCTATATAGTATATATATAACATTCATGTTGTTATATGGAATAAATAAACCCACTCCTATATATATCTATATATATAACATTATTATATGGGTTAAATAAACCCACTCCTATATAGTATATATATAACATTATTATATGGGTTAAATAAGCCCACTCCTATATAGTAGGCAGTAGCTGTCCTATATATCCACGGATATGAGCAAGGCTTTTGATTCAATGTATCCCCCCTTACTACTCGCCAACTGAAGCTCCAGGCTTATGGGCTCTCCTCTCATTCCACAACTCTTCTCAAATCTTACTTTGAAGATAAAAAGAATAGCTAGAGTAAGGCTTGGTAACGTAACAAGTGGTTGGAAAACCATCAACCGTAGATGTCCTCAGGGTTCTGCTTTAGGGCCAGTCCTATGGAATATCTACCAGAACGACTTGTTCTACGAAGATATAGAATCACAACTCTCTATGTATGCAGATGACCACCAACTTTACTCCTCAAATGAGGATGTGGAAAAGGTAACCAAAGTATTGGAACAGGATGGCAGGACTACCGCGGAGTGGTACAGAGGAAACCACCTCGAAGGAAATCTCAGTAAATACGAAGTCATGGTACTAGCTAGAAGTAAACAAGATGTGAGAGATGTAGTCATTGCCCAGGGGGGGTACTCAGGGGTATCAGTGACGGGGAGGTGCGAATGAGCCCAAACATTTTAACCCAAAAAAAGTCCATTACGCAAAAACAAGACCCCAAAAAAAGTCCAACGGCCCAAAATCGTAACCCCAAAAAAGTCCAATTTTTCTCCGCATAAAATCGAGAACGGTAGGATATCATTTTTATCAACCCCAAAAAAGTCCTTGACAAAATCTTTATATCAAAAAAAGTCCACCAGAAAAATGAAAACCCCAAAAAAGTCCCAAGCCGCGAATTTCAAACCCAAAAAAAGCCTTCGCACCTCCCCGTCACTGATACCCCTGAGTACCCCCCCTGGGAGTCATTGATGACTTCACTATTAGTCAGACAGAACAATTTAAGCTGCTGGGAGTCATTTTGGATAGAGGATTGAATTTCACGGACCACATATCGTCTACAGCTATTTCAAAAAAGGTATTTATCTTGTCCAGAAATATATTGTGGAGAAAACAATTCAAGCGTGGGCATGTGAAAAGGAAAATGTCATTTGTTCGAGGAAGTACTTGAAAATAGCCAGTTGATTGACAATTCAGCGCGCGAGAGAGACCTGACATATCGTCGTACAGCTATTATATACATGTATGTGTCGAGTTCATTTGATTTGCAAAACTTTCAGTTCAATTGATTTGATTTTGATGAGTTTGTGAAAGGCCTTTCTAGTTCCCGAAACGTCGAGTTTGCAATCGAGTTCGGGTTCAGTTACGGTACGAAGCCGAATAAAACAAGGACATCTTCTTCAAACAATATAATTTCTCTGACGTCATGGACAATCAGTGACAGTTGAGTGAGAGGGAGACTATTAGTCCGGTGAGTACGAATGATCCGGCATAGCACCGATAACGGCCTCGCGTTTGTTTTAGAAAAATAAATATGTCTGCTCCATATTGCGAAGACAAAGTTTGGGAAAATTCCCAGAGTCCATAATTGTACTGTGAAGCCGACAAAACTTTACTACTTTTTTTAACTCGGTAAGATGCAACATGCAACATGCAACAAAACCTTCACCAACCTTTTTTGAAATAGCTGTATATGCACTACAACAACCATGAAGATAGGTGTCCTGACAAGACTGCGCAAGCTAATACCAATCCACGCTAAACTGCAGATTTACAAGTCCGCTGTCCTACCTCACTTTAATTACTGTAACTTAGCCTGGCATTTTTGTAGGGCTAGTGATAGAAATAAACTTGAACGCATTAATGAAAGAGGATTAAGGGCCGTCTACTGTGACTACAACTCACCTTATGATGAACTGTTGAAGCGAGCCAAGCTTACTACTTTATACATAACAGAAGACTACAGAACATTGCCATACTAATGTACAAGATTAAGTACAAGTTACTACCTCGAACTGTATCAGACCTGTTTACTCATCTCCACCTCATAAGTACAACCTTAGGAATACTGATTTTTCAATACATCATTATAATACTGTTAAAGGAGGCATAGTCTTAGGTACTTTGGACCCTATTTATGGTCTAAGCTAAACTCGTCTATTACTGAGATCGTCACCCTCCCTCCAATCTTTTAGTAATTCAATAAGGAAGTTGAATCTAACTGACTTAGTTAATACCGATTCATGTAAAAACTGTGGACTCTGCAATCACTAGCTTTAATAGTTGTAAATAGTCTAGATACCGATACATACATTTTGAACTAGTACAACACATTCTTACTGATTATTATATATATATTTATTTTATTTTATTCATTTATTTATCATTATCTTTTTATTTATTTTATTTATTTTTAACATAATTATATAAATTGTATTTAGATCTTAGTTTTATATTTACAGTATTTTAGATTAGTAGGGCACTTGTGCCCAGCTAGAAAATTTCTTGAGACATTAATAAAGTTATTATTATTATTATTATTATTATTATTATTATAGTATCAGAAGTACATAACTATATGTATGTAACTAGTTATGTACTTCTGATAGTATATAAATAACATTATTATATGGGTTAAATAAGCCCATTCCTATATAGTATATATATAACTTTTGAATAGACTGTTGACGTCATATGACGTCAAGCAAGTATCCCCTTTAGACTCGTTTTTGAGCTATTTATACATACCGAAGTCCATTTCCGTACGTGGGCCATTAGAAAGAGTACTTACGTATGTCATACAGTAAGTGAACTATATCCTTGGTTTGTTCTGACTGAATATAAAGTCCAATAAAATGATGCGCTTAATGCAATTTTCCGAATTTTGAAAACAAATTCCGAAGTACATTTAATTCTAGGTCTACTCGTTTTTCCAAGTTAAACTGATATTCTACGCCTTACCCGTCTTACCCCTGCCAGCAGAGTTTCCTCTTTGGTCGATGTTTTTGTATTTTTCTTTTGCTGTATCAGGCCTTTGCTTCGTTTAGCGATCAAGAAACAGAAGCAAAAGCCAATACAGAAAAATAAAAATGCAAAAACATCGACCAAAGAGGAAACTACATTTAAAGCAGCACTTCTAGGACATTTTTATTTTGTAACGAGATTTAATCTTAATTAATTATTATTGTTATTATTATTATTATTATTATTATTATTATTACTAGTCGTTTCTAATAGAAAGTGAAATGCTGCGATGTATCGACTATTGAATTCAACGTGTGGTTCCTGATTTGGTTTGTTTGCGTGACTTGGCAGTCAGCGATAGCATGGCTGTATCTCGGATGATTTGTCTTTCAGGGACATCCAAGTACATCCTGTCTCCTTCTTTCAATCATATGATCGACTGTAGAACTGGACATATTTTAAAAACACTACATCGTTCTTGACCTTGATGAATGACATGAATGCTTTCAGCAATATAAAGTTGACTTTGTCATATGATCAAACTGAACTGAGAAAACAAGCGCTTACCCGGCGTCGATTCATTCAAAATGGCAAGCTTCCAACTGCGTAAACCAAAGACTTGGCCTGAAGATCGCCGTTTTGAATGAATCGTAGCCAGAGCTAAGCCTTTGTTTGGCAAGCTTGATATTCCAAGCAACACGAGACTCGACGAGGACTGCCACTGACCAAAAGTACTACAGTCACAAAATCATCGCCCACGAATGAAATCCACAGATCGAAGTATTTCACGGTTAATAACGTGCCCAGTACCCACTCGACCATATCAGACACAGGGAACCCGTCAAGAATAGTCTGCTGCTCCGCCTTACGGCTTCGCAGCAATTATTAATCTCTGCTAGCAGGGTAGCTACGCCGAGCGGCTCCTGTATAACTATGAAGAGCACAACGACAAGGGGCGAACTGACGAACCAAGTACCACTACCAGTAAAGAAAAGTGCCAGTGCAAATTCTAAGGAAAAACTTAAATACAAGCTGCTTCTATAAGTAAGAAAAGGGAGAGGGACTACACATTTTCAGTTGTGAATTTTATAATAAATTGTAATTTTAAATTAGTAATTTAGTGACTTAGAATAGGCGACTTGCACTAAGAGGTCACGTGACTCTAACCGGTTCCCATAAATCGAACAGCAGTGGCAAAATGAACTCCAGAAATGAAAAGAGCAGCTCGAAATTAGTAAAAGGGCGAAGTTTCAGCGCATAATGTCTGACACAGGAAATATGACTAAATTAAAACAATAAAATGGATCGTTTTCTAAGATTTTCAGGAAAATGCATTGGATGGTAAGAGCCGTGCCATCCAATGCATTTTCCAAACAAAATCTTAGAAAACGATGGATTTTATTTTTAATGTCATTTCTCATTTCTCTTTTATCAGACATCATGCGCTGAAACTCCGCCCTTTTACTAATTTCGAGCTGCATGCTCTTTTCATTTCTGGAGTTCCGTTTTGACAATGGGAGTTAGGGTCACGTGACCTCTTAGTGCAAGTCGTCCATTACAGTGAACTCCCTCTGAGCGACCACTCTCGTAAGCGACCGCGACCACCTTTTTAGGCGATGATTGAAATTTTCATTTGGATAATATACATATATAAATTATAGAATACGCGGTCACTAAGGGGTGGACCATTTTTTCTTTGCAGGAATTCTTTTTTGGGAATTGTCACCCCCCAACATTTCTAATGGTCCACCCCTAATTTGAATAACAAATTATTTCAACATGTTATTTCAACATCGCCTGATCCTGGTACTTAATTGTTACTGTTCAAATACGTTTTGAATCACTCTGGTCCTGTATGTTACTGTATTGTTTGTAGAAAATATATGACAAATAAAAAAAGGGGTAGCTGATTGGGCTTCCTGTGGCGACTACTCTCGTAAGCGACCACTTTTTTCCATTCCCTATTTCTTTCTTCATTAAAATTATTTGCAAAATAAACTTTCAATAAACTTGAAGCTTGAACTTGAACGGCCTAATAATTATTTTCCCTTTTTTCCCGGTTACGACCGATTCGAATTATCCTGGTAATACCATGATCACCTCGGTTTTCATTGTTCCACGAGGGACATTTAACATCGAACATCCCTCGCGAAAGCTCTAAGTCAAGGATCGCTCATGCATAGTAATGAGGGAAATTTAGACTAAATGTCCCTCATGAATACAATCATGAGGGAAATTTAGACTAAATGTCCCTCATGATTATATTCATGAGGGACATTTAGACTAAATATCCCTCATTACTATGCATGAGGATGCAAGTCAGTCCCTCATATACACCAGGTGTACACACAATCATTGGGACCCAAGAGCAAACCGAATAGTATTTAATCGCTCCTCTACTTATGATGACTCGAGCATTCAAGACGTGTGGGATGTGTGAAGCTCAAAATACAGTGGTATTTTGATATCCACAACATCGTTAACGCATGCGCAATAGAAGGAAATGCACAAAAGTCGAATTCAAAGGATATTTGATTAGACCTATTTCTGTTATTTGTTCACACAATGAAATATTATATTAGTTGGCACTTTCCTCTTTTTCTGTATGTGCTTTTTAGTGTTTTGAGGAACCGTATTCTCCCTTACTTGCTCCACTTCGTCATCTCTCACAAAAGTAAACCGACCTTCCGCCATTTCTGATCTGTTTACCTTCAGGTACTCCTTACTATAACTAATTTATACTCTTTTATTGTGTAAATGAAACAAAGATGTGCAACATGCATGAAGCATTCCCCAGAGTACAGTCTAATCAAGACTCTTTCACAAAACACTATAATATATTCTCCTTTGCGCCGGTCTGAACTCAAGCCTGTATTTTTGTCCATTTCCTCGGTGATCATGGTATATTACAAACTAATACCATGGCTTCTTCGGGATATTAGTGATTAAATGTCCCTCAGCCTCGGGAAGTTTAGTAAACTTCCCTCGGCTTCGGGCACATTTAATCACTAATATCCCTCAGTGCCATGGTATTACTTATAAGAAACCTTAAATTGTTCATTTTCTTTTTTCCTTTTTTTGGTAAATTTTGGCCTGGCATTTAACTTAGCAATTATTAACGTAAATATATGTAATGCCAGTACTTGCTGGAAAATTGTTTTATGGAAAGGAATATATGCAGGGAAATTAAAGGAGCTTTTTTCTCCTGGATGGCAACATACACTAATTGGTAGACCAATGCACTTTTTGATTTCTAATCAGTTAAGAACACCAGGGACTCGTTGGGTCCTCTCATCTTGGCATCTGTCACTATACCATGACACGCTCTCGTTGATAAATGGTTTGCCCGTGTAAACGGCCGAACAAATTTTTGACAAGTTTCCTTCGCTATATGTACGGAGCTCGCTATCAAAAGGCCTTAAAACACTTTTTTAAACTCTTTAATTTTAACACTTTTCTAACATTTTTTAAAACACTATTCCAGGGGCGTAGCTAGACATTTTCCCTTTTAAGCCCGGTATACCAAAATGTAAAAAATCATCCCAGTTTTTATACCGTTAATAGTTGAATCTATTTGATAACCAGGGCCGTAGCAAGGGGGGAATTATTTGGAGAGGCACAATCTGACGAGCGGCGAAGGCGCGGTCGAGTTCCCCCGAAAATTTGTGAGGTATAGGGTATCTGAAATAACATTTCCTGCCTTCTGAAAGTAGTTTCCAGCAAGTTCAAGCTGACAGAAAATTGATCGTGGCTGAATCGTAGGGCATGCATTTGAGGGGCTGCAGACATGTAAACCATATAATTAGGTGTATATGAATATTGATGTGTGTTTTATAGTTATTCAAACGAGATCTAGTGTCCATACCAAAGGAAAAACCATGTGTACTCATTCATTGTACGGTTGCGCATTCGTTGGTAGCAACCACAAGGTAAATCTTGTCAGTCCTGTTCCTGTGCTACTCAAGTAAGCCGCTTAAAGCCATTGACCGCGCAAAAAACGAGCCCGGCAAAATTATTGCTACGGCCCTGATAACGTATTTTAACGTCAAAATTAAACGAGAGCATTCTTGACTTCTTTGAACAGAAATCTCTGACGACTCTCTCTCTCTGAGTTTCTCTCTTTGTATGCATGCATTAGAGCCAGGGAAGATAGCCGTGTATATTGTCGACATAGTGGATCGCACGTATACTGGGCTTTAACTCTTCTCATGGTACATAACTGCAGTCTCAAGGTACTTAAGGCCTGGTTCAAGCCTTAAATAGCAGAAAAACGAAAAAAATTATAATGTCTAATCATTTTGACTAAACATCACAAAACTTGGCACAGCTTGAGAGTTTTATATCCTCTACTCGTTTAAGTGAATGAAATCCAAAACAGCGTATCACGTGGTTAACCACGTGACAAAGAATTTTGAAAACAAAATATAAAATGCGGTCGCCAGTTTAAGAGGAAAGTGAAAGCAAATAGTTGTGTATAATCACGTTTATGATCATCTATTAACCCTCGTTTAGAAAACCTGTCTTCCGCTTTTTGCAAGGAGAATATTTCGGAAAAGAGGTCACGTGACCATTTCATCAGATTATATTTCTGTAGTTTTTTCTTAAACTATATATAATTTCGAGGTTTTCTAAACGCTATCTTGTTTAACTGGTTATCCTTAACGCTATTACGTAAAAGGTATTTCATTGTGAATTGAATTCGCGACCGCATTTAAGAAAAACTATATTTTCCTCCATAAGGTCACGTGACCACATGACGTCACAATTGTTAGATCCAAATTGTCTAAAATCTTTTATATAACCTTATGCCTAAATATGAGTGCCTAAGTAAATTAGAGCAGCGAGTTATTACAAGAAATGTGATTTTCCAAGTTGCCTTTTTGAACCAGGCCTTAAGTACCTTGAGGTGAATGACTTCTCCGGCGTTGTAGTGGACACTGGCATGGTTAGAAGTATGCGGTAAGCACAGTGTCGATTATCACTTCACTCTGTTCAAGCAAGATGTTTTCCATGAACCAGCAACTCTTCCACTTCTAGTTACATATTACTTAGTTCGGTTTTTAGGTTATCAGTGAAACATTTGAACCAGTTAAAAATTGAAACTTCACTGTATTTCTTTATAGATTTAACTGACTGTTTATCGTTGTCAGCTTTAATTATTTATTAGACAAATCATTTCTCCCTCTTTTTCTGTACGCTCTCAGAAAATTCGAAGAACCCCTTTTTATCACGTTTTTGTTTGGAACACTCCCCCTCTCCCCCATCCTCGGGAACCCAGGAGTATATTCTGTCGCTCGTTACTCGTTCCCAGAGAAATACCCCTGGGAACGAAGTCTGTTGGAGCCCGGAAGTCAAAATTCAAAATGGCGGCTGTCCTATTCCCAGAAATATTGATACTGATTGGTCGACCATATAAGGTCGACCAATCAGAAACGAGAGTAATTTTGACTTCCGGAACAAGTTCCAACAGACTTCGTTCCCAGGGGTATTTCTCTGGGAGCGAGTAACGAGCGACAGAATATACCCCTGGGTTCCCGAGGATGCCTCTCCCCCCGCTTTCTCCTTCAGCTCCCGCTCCCCTACCCGATATTTAATGACCAGTCCCTAAAAACATGTCAAAAGAACAGCTTTGTAAAGTAAGTGTCTCAGATTTCTGGCATGTCTTTTCGGGTCCGCAAAGTTTACAGGCCCCTGATCACACACACTGACATATAAAACGGAGAGCTATCACTATTTTAAGCATTGTCATAATGTTATATTTGCGTCAGACTTCTTTGTATTATATTGTCCTTCAGATGGATTGAGCATGACATGAAATACCGTAAATGCTCCATTTAGCACCAGAGGTCTCAAATTTTCCAACCAAGTGAGAAATATGCAAATACATTGGTCACACTTGTTCACATTGCACAGTAAAGGCCCTGGCAAACGGTTTCAACATTGCATTCAACATGCGTCCGATTTTGTTGAATAGCGATGTTGAAACGGTTTGCCACCCGCTTTCAACAATGTTGAAAGTGTTGAAACGTGTTGAATCGTGTTGAATTGATGTTGAATGAAGTTTAAAAGAGTTTAAACTTTGCTTCAACATCGATTCAACATTTCTTTTGTTCTCGGAAATGTTGAATGGCGTCGTTTGCCACCCTCTTTCAACATTGTTGAGTACGCGCTTGCGCATTAATTAAATTAAACAATAGAAATACCTCTTGCGAAAGCACACTGAGCACTAATGATAAATGACTTGGATTGCAGAATATTATGCTTTTATTACATCATTTTTAAGAACACATGGACAAAGAAATATAATCAGCACATTATTTACAATACCGTATTTACTCGTTTAATCGCCGTGGCGCCTTTAAATTTTGGGGGATTTAATACATTAGCCAAATGATAACAAAAGAAATGTTTAAATGTTCAAACTTTGATTAAGCGCTGCTTTGTGTGAATAAATGCGGCGCTTATTCGAGGCAGGCGCTTATAATAATAATAATAACAACACTTTATTGGGTAAACTAGAATTACATCTAGGTACAGGTAATTTACATCTAGGCCCATCTAATATATATAATATAAACTATAATTATTAATAATTATGGTTTAATCGGGGGCGGCGCTTAAACGAGTAAATACGGTAACCTGATTTGAAAAAAATTACAAACATATTTTTTTAATGTTAAAAGAACAAGGTTACAACATTGCAACTAAGCTGACTATCACAGCTAGCGACCATACCTAAATTGAAACAAATAAATACAGGTAGTTAGTTACACTAGTAGTACTTGTAAAATATACAGGAAACAGGTAAATTAGGCCTTGAATAACTCGCTATTTGGCAATTAAACTGATTAAAGATTAAAGGCCAAAAAATAAGCTGTGGAAAATCACAAACAACTCATATAAACAGAACAACCTTAGTTGTTAAGGTGCGGTAATACGGGCAACAAAATCGTGCAACTTGTCGCGCAACATTTTCAGATTGTTGCGTTGCAAGTTGCAGAGCAATGTTTCTCGTATTACCATCGTTCGTGCAACTTGTCGCGCAACAAATTAAATTTTCGGTCATTTGTTGCAGGTTGCGAAACTTTGTTGCATGAAGTAGAAAGAGCTTCTACTTTGCGCAACAAAGTTTTGCAACTTGCAACACGAAAATGTGTTGCGAAGACAAGTTGCGCGAACGGTGGTAATACGAGAAAGAAACATTGCTCTGCAACTTGCAACGCAACAATGTTGCGCGACAAGTTGCACGATTTTGTTGCCCGTCTTACTGCACCTTTAGATGAGCTCAAACCCCTAGGCTATATATAAAGCCATGCCTTAGTTGAAAATTTGCTTTCTCAATTAAGTGAACCTAGGAGAAATCGAGCTTCTTCAACCTTCCCACTCTTATGGTTCTCCTGGACTACTACAGCTCTCCCAATCTACTATGGCTCCCCATTCTACTATGGTTCTCCCATTCTACTATGGCTCCCCATTCTACTATGGCTCCCCATTCTACTATGGTTCTCCCAATCTACTATGGCTCCCCATTCTACTATGGTTCTCCCATTCTACTATGGCTCCCCATTCTACTATGGCTCCCCATTCTACTACAGTTCTCCCAATCTACTATGGCTCCCCATTCTACTATGGTTCTCCCATTCTACTATGGCTCCCCATTCTACTATGGCTCCCCATTCTACTACAGTTCTCCCAATCTACTATGGCTCCCCATTCTACTATGGTTCTCCCCATTCTACTATGGTTCTCCCCATTCTACTATCGCTCCCCATTCTACTATGGTTCTCCCCATTCTACTATGGCTCCCCATTCTACTATGGTTCTCCCCATTCTACTATGGTTCTCCCCATTCTACTATGGTTCTCCCCATTCTACTATCGCTCCCCATTCTACTATGGTTCTCCCATTCTACTATGGTTCTCCCCATTCTACTATCGCTCCCCATTCTACTATGGTTCTCCCATTCTACTATGGTTCTCCCCATTCTACTATCGCTCCCCATTCTACTATGGTTCTCCCCATTCTACTATGGCTCCCCATTCTACTATGGTTCTCCCCATTCTACTATGGTTCTCCCCATTCTACTATGGTTCTCCCCATTCTACTATGGTTCTCCCCATTCTACTATGGTTCTCCCCATTCTACTATGGTTCTCCCCATTCTACTATGGTTCTCCCCATTCTACTATGGTTCTCCCCATTCTACTATGGTTCTCCCCATTCTACTATGGTTCCCCCCATTCTACTATGGTTCTCCCCATTCTACTATGGTTCTCCCCATTCTACTATGGTTCTCCCCATTCTACTATGGTTCTCCCCATTCTACTATCGCTCCCCATTCTACTATGGTTCTCCCATTCTACTATGGCTCCCCATTCTACTATGGTTTTCCCCATTCTACTATATGGCTCCCTATTTTACTATGGCTCCCCATTCTACTATGGCTCCCCATTCTACTACAGTTCTCTCAATCTACTATGGCTCCCCATTCTACTATGGCTCCCCATTCTACTATGGTTCTCCCCATTCTACTATGGCTCCCCATTCTACTACAGTTCTCTCAATCTACTATGGCTCCCCATTCTACTATGGCTCCCCATTCTACTATCGCTCCCCATTCTACTATGGTTCTCCCATTCTACTATGGCTCCCCATTCTACTATGGCTCCCCATTCTACTACAGTTCTCTCAATCTACTATGGCTCCCCATTCTACTACAGCTCTCCCAATCTAATATGGCTCTCCCAATGTACTACTCAAGACTCTCCAAATTCTTCCATGGCTTTCCAACTCTACTATGGCTCTTCCATTATACTACAGCTTTCTCACTCTACTAAGACTCTCCACAATTTACTATGGCTCTCCAAGCTACTACAGCTATATTATCCTGTTCTACTATGTTTCCATAAAATCATAATAGTTGTAAGAATGCCTGCAATAGAACCATAAGAACCAAGGAAGTTGAACTCAGCTCAACTTTCCCACTCTGTCACCAACACTGTTACAATTTAATAGCAGTCAGGCATAATGGACAAGATATTGTTGAAGGGAAAGAGAAATCAACTTACTTTTGAAATTCCCATTCCCTGTTGTCAAGAGGACAGACTTGCCGTGTTTTAAGCCATCTTGAAATACAGTGGAAGTGGAAAGCATGCTGCAAGTCAATATTAAACAAAATTAATACATGATGATATACTGTATAGCAAGTATTGCACAGTAAAATGCATCTCATATACTCAATGAACATTTTGTTAATTTATGTTATTTTTATATCATTGCAAAGTGTGTTAGGGCATTTATGGAGTATGTGCTATATAAATAATAATAATAATAATAATAATAATAATAATTTATTAATTTCTATTGCGCACTTTTCATAAAATGATCAAGTGCGCAAAAAATAATCCATATTATAATATGAACATGGACCATTGGTTGAGATTTGGGTGACTACTATTAAACTTCTTCAACCTACTCCATTTATATACATGGGGATACAATGGGTATACCTTTACTATATTACGGTACTTACATTACACACACCCCAAGCTACGGTACATTCTTCACTTGTAGCTGATGCTTGGTTAGCTTGACATTCAATACCTACATGGAGGTCAACCATCATTATACAAGACATGAAAAATATTAAATGAATGATGAAATTATTATTATTATTACATTTATTTATTTATCTTGCAATGGCTAAAGTGTACAATATACCAATACATCTGCCTGGAGGATATATCCGACTCCAAAATGGAAATCCCTAATCAAAATTCCCTCTGTGGTGGAGTATTGATATTTACACTACATATTGTTGTAGGAACAGCAATAAATGTATGTACCGGTAAGTAAGATTCAGACTGCATCCAGACCAACACATCATGTGCATCCAAAAGTATGATCTGGTTTGCCGTTGTCAATAAGAGACACACAACTTGCATACGACAGCATGTCACACAAAGGGAAGTGACAATTTCTTCTTTATAATTTTGGGTAAAACTCAAAGCCTTTCCCACTTTGACAGGTTAAATTGTTGTAAAAAGAATTGCAGATGGTTTTTGCATTGTTTGTACTATTGACACACACTTGACGCCATAAAATGTCCAAAACTTTGCAGTGAAATCATCACACTTCAGTTTTAAACTTTTTATGATGTCAAGTGTGTGTTAATAAGAGTGCAGACAACTCAAATCCATCTGTTCAATAATAATAGTGCGTACCTTCCCATCCATGATGAATATGTAAATGTGAAGGCCAATTTAACACAAAATATAAACACTACTAACCTAGTTTCTAAATGTACATGCATGAAGAAATAATAACCATCTTACTTACATAAATCCATAATGTGATTTCTACATATGGCACAATTATCTACAACAATATCTGCAATAAAACGAGAAATGTTAAATCAGTTTCAGTTAAAGGTGAAATGCTAGTATTGTAGTGAAATGCTAGTAACTAGTATTGTTCTGTAATTATTGTAATCAGTAGTTATTGTATCTAGTGGGCCAAATTGGAAACCAGTATTGTTGTATTGCTGTATTTGTAAACCCACTCAAAATAAAGATTATTTTTTGTACAAATTTTGAGCCCGCCACTATTCAAACTGGTTCCTGGCCATTGACTAATTGTACAATAGACAGTTTCTCAACATCGTTCATCGCAAGTTCGTCACATGGCTAATTTACACGCATCAACACTGCGATTTTTTGGTGATTCAAAACACTGTTTCTTGTTCAAATGTTTTAATCATAATTAAACTAAAAATACAGTGCAGCGAGCCGTGCAGCAATGCGTTCACATTGAGAAACTGACGTCAGTCTATTGTTTGCAGGAACACGATTTAGTATTAAGTAATGGTGGACGTATTTTTGCCTGTTTTGAGAGTCCAATATTTCACTCCTTTATTCTTATATCGACTTAAAAACAACTAAAACTGCTATCTTGGAGCTTAAAAGACTATTTTACGAATGAATCATTTCTTTAGCAATGGTACGAATTTCATCATAGTAGCACTTTAGTAGCACCAAGCACTACAAGATAAGATAAAGTTGTTTTGGGCTTTGCATTTCACCTTTAAGTTTAATATTACTTTTATTCCACACACCAAAAAATAAGGAGCACCTTCAGAATACCCCGCAACTAGTCAAGCTCTTAGGCCCTGTTTACAAGGAAGGAGGGTAACCCTAGCAGTAGGGTTACCCTTGTATTAGGGTCAAAGATAGCCCGGGTTTACAAGCGAAATTTCTTCGACTAGGGTTACCCTTCCCCTCGAGTCAATTCAATTGCTTAGTAACTGTGCAAGGCTTCTTCACAAGAAACAAAATGGCGGACATGAAAAAAGTCGAGGCCTTTAAATCGCACGACGCCTTATATTCTTGTATACCTTATTCGTACTTAATTTCGCTCGTACTTAATTTCACGATTTTGTTAAGACAGCATTTCGCGAGGCTTTATTTTCGCGATTTCGATAAGAGAAAATGAAAAAGAGCATTAAATTTCATGACATGAAAGCGGTGTCAACAACATTTATTTTTTCTAAAAAACCAAACTTATTTCTATACAAACAGGAACAAGATGACAGTCAACTAGACTAACTAGACGTTATAAACTTGTAGCTAAAACAGACATAAAAGTCTACGCTATACGGTTGCTCAGTTGCAAATGGTAGTATTATGTTGTTGAATAAGTCGTTTTAAAATTTAACCAATTTCGTATTAAATAACGTTTATTGTTCATGTTGATTAAACCATTGACTCCTACACCGGCCGAAACCGGCCATAAACATCGATACTGCTTTGAAAAATTCTAACTTTCTGAATTTTCGTAACATTGATCTCATGGCCAGTTATTAGTGACAACTAGATAACTCTTCAAATTTTAACCTCAAGTAAACTGACTTACAGGTCCGATTTCTGGGCATTAGTTCAATTTGTTTTTCATAGAAATCAAAAATATGTGTTTTTGACACAATTTCACACCTCGAAAATGAATATTTGACTTAGATTTTCTTCCAAAATACATCATTGCAAAACAAAACGCCACTTTCTCAGCAAACTTCCATCTCTCTTCTTGATATAGTCATGAATTTTTCCCTCTCTCTTCCTTAACTCGCCGAACAATAGCCATTTCCTTAGGACCACTTTCGCAAACACATGTTTTCCTTCTGCACGCCCGAAAAGGATGCCGGTATCATACGGGAATTTTTGACAGCAAGCATCCCGCCCTTTCCGTTTTTTAGACTTTTTTTAGAGTGTCAAGCCACTCGGTCATACAGGCAAAATATTGCACCGGTTGCATTCTTTACAAGTCCAAAGTCGCCAAAAATGCCTAAAGTTGTAGGTCCTGAAATCCACCACAGAACAACCAGAGAGACAATTTCACAGTTGAGTCCGCCATTTTGAATTCATCAACGGTAATGCCGAGATGTCTTCGTGAAAATCGCTTCTCGCTGCTGGGTTCTTTCAGCAGAACGGTCTCTACCACACCAGTCAAACTTAATGATGCTGTTCTGAGGGCTTATGAATAATGGCAATAAAACACTCTAAAATGCAAAATTGGCCTCTTCAAGCAGTTAAAACTACTGGCCCCAAGGAGATCACACGACAAGAGGCAGACCACACGAGGACTCGAGCCCACATGCATTCAGAACTGTCAAGATTTCCATGGGTGATTAGGTCCAGAAAATCGCTAAAAACTCAAAATAGCTCAGGAGCGAATGGGTTAAATGGTTTCGATACCGGTATGTATATTTTTCTCTGGGTATTATATTTTGCGTGTTTAACCCTTTCACCAAACTATCCCGGTTTACCAGGATTTCGATTTGCCTCCTGAGACAAACTAGTATCCCGGTTTTCCGGGAATCCTACCATTTTTTGTTTGGACCCTGGAAACTAGCTAACAATAGACCCTGAGGGGGGATTTCATAATCAATCAATTGCTCAATGAATAACTACCCAAATCATGTGATTTCCGCCATCTTGTTTCTTTGAACGAAGTGAAAATTTTCGGAGTTGAAGACGTTGCTTTCTCGCGTTCCATTGCTCCATGTTGAATTATATCTTTAACAAAATCAGTTCAAGCAATTCTGATTGTCATGATTTGTCATCGATGAAGAGATTGAAGAATTATTTCAAGACAGCGATGAAGTAAACGAGGATTTTGAAGGCTTTGTTTACCATCTACGGCTGAAATCATCGAGTTTGTCAAAGACAAAGATGGAAGTTTGACACGGCACTCTTATGACTTTACTTAACTCACAAGATTCTAACTATTAATATATATTTTAACATTTATGGAGACTTTTATTTAACTTACAAGACTATAACTATTGTATGTTTCTTCTTCTTTCATTCTAATATAGGGTTTATATTTATGAAAATGACTCCTTCATGCTTAAAATTGGACTTTTTTGAAAGTGAAGTGACTATTTTTCTTTAAAATCTGCTGGTTTTCTCTTGTTCTGGGGGGTAAAATGGCACATAAATAGTTTGGTGAAAGGGTTAAAGTCTGCGAGCCTTTTTTTTCCGCGAGGCTTTAACCCTTTGACACCCAGAGATTTTTGAGTTTTTTAGCGATTTTCTGGACCTAATCACGCCATAGGAAATTTCGATTCCATATAAGGGGTTTCCATGGAAATCTTGACAGTTCTGAAAGCCCACGGGCTCAGGTTCTGACGTAATCTTTCTCTTTTGGTGAATCTCCTCGAGGAACGGCATCTCGTAGCTACTAGGAGCGGTCAATTTTGCATTTTTAGAGTGTTTATAGCCATTATTCACCACAGAAGCCCCCAGGACAGCATCATTAAGCTTGACTGGTGTGGTAGAGACCGTTCTCCTGGAAGAACTCAGGAGTTTAGATACGAATTCACGAACAGATTTCGACTTTGCCGTTTGGAAATTCAAAATGGCGGACTCAATTGTGAAATCGTCTCTCTGGTCTTTCTGTGGTGGATTCCAGGACCTACAAAGGCATTTTTGGCGACTTTGGACTTGTAAAGAATGCAACCGGTGCAATATTTTGCCTGTAGGACCGAGTGGCTCGACACTCTATATATTCTTAAAAGAGGGATTTTCGGGGGAGATCTATGCCGAAATTCCCGGATGTTTCCCGGCATCCTTTTCGGGCGTGCAGAAGGAAAACACGTGTTAGCGAAAGTGGGCCTAAGGAAATGGCTATTGTTCGGCGAGTTAAGGAAAAGAGAGGGCAAAATTCACAACTATATCAAGAAGAGAGATGGAAGTTTGCTGAGAAAGTGGCGTTTTGTTTTGCAAGGATGTATTTTGGAAGAAAATCCAAGTCAAATGTCGTTCATTTTCGAGGTGTAAAATTGCGTCAAAAACACGCATTTTTGATTTTTATGGCAAACAAATTGAACGAATGCCCAGAAATCGGACCTGTAAGTCAGTTTACTTGAGGTTAAAATATGAAGAGTTATCTAGTTGTCACTAATAACTGGCCATGAGATCGATGTTACGAAAATTCAGAAAGTTAGAATTTTTCAAAGCAGTATCGATTTTTACGGGCGGTTTCGGGCGCCGTGGGAGTCAAAGGGTTAATTTTGAGATTTTTTTTTAATCGCGAAAATCGCGAACTTACAGTGTGACTACACCAACCAAGGCCACCCAAACAAATTTTCATACAAATTATCCAATCATAATTGAGCATTTAAACAATAGAATATGCACAAATTTTCGCTTTAAAAGCATATTTACTTTATATGTGTATATGATCAAGAGTAAACAAGAAACAGTTTAAATTGTAGAATTCGACATCATTCTGTTATTCAGCGTCACAAATGTGATTAGAAGATTTGATTCAAAATTTGTTTGGGTGGCCTTGGTTGGTGTAGTCGCACTGTAAAGCCTTGCAAAATTAAGTACGAATAAGATAATACCCAAATACCCTAGCAGTAGGGTAACCCTACCAGCCTTGTATAAAACATGTACGCGAAAAATATAAGAAACGTACGAGAGCTAGGATAACCCTAGTACAAGGGTAACCCTACTGCTAGGGATACAATCCCTCCTTGTAAACAGGGCCTTATAGTGGCACTCTTTGAAAACGACGATAAAAATACAATAGGTTCTATTGTAAATTAGTTGCGGGGTATTCTGGGCCCGGTTAAGAATTAACCCCAGGTTAGCGAATTTAACCCTGGGTTAGCGTTAACCCACTTTCGAACAACCGGGCCCTGAAGTTTAGCCAAAAATACATCTATAACTCTTATATCTATTTTTGATTGTTTTTTTAGTACTATAAAATATTACTGGACAACCCTTTGGCCTTTCGCAACTACATCAGTACATGTAATGCTTGCATCTTTCATCAAAGTGTTCAATAGGGTTCTATATATGAACTTGTTACATACCCCAAGCCCAGAGAGCGACGGCGTTCCACTGTAAATTTTAAACAAAAATGGCTTTAGTTTAGTTGATTTGCTTTAGTTTCGATGGCAAATGTAACACTTTCACAACTACATTGTGTAAATTTCTCAAAGAAAGCCGGTCAAATCGATAGTTTACATCTAAAACTAACCTTTTTAACTTCAAAGCGCTTTTTTGTACTAGTTCCTGAAGTAGAGGGTTGAGCAGGATGATCTACATCCATACCAACATCATCCGCCATTTTGCTTGTCTTCGCCTTTTTACGACCCAATGCGCATGACTTTTAAAATATCTGCTGATCATTTACGGGCTCGCTGAGCGACCAGGCCTAAACATGGCTGCCCTACATGAAATACAGTAACCAAAATAACTGGTGCTTCCAAAATCGCTTCAAAAGTTATATAGAAGGGCAAAGACAACGATCACATGCAAGGAGGCAGGATTGTTGTTGTTTAAGGCACCTTTAACTTAGCTAATGACAGCAAAATGGCAAATCTAAGTCCTCAACTTATCATCAGGACGTCCTTTTCGTTGTTGAGAAACTTAAACTTACGTCTTTGTAGTGTTTCTCTAAACAAGAAAATTCGTTCTTACTCAACCACGTTAGAAGGAAGAACAGTTCGCATAGGATGTGCATCTGGATTTTGGGGCGATTCGTGCTGGTAAAATGACTCACGAACATAAAAATACGGTACTTTTAGGCTTTCGCGTGAGTTAGACATGATTATAAGACTTCCTAGTTTTACGGTTTTCACGCATCTGATGAAGGCTTCCACCAGTGCAGCCGAAACGTCAATGCATATTTTCATTTCATTCGCGTGAAAACCGTAAAACTAATATAATCATAAAAATACGGCCTTACTGAGTCGGTGAGTGTACTGTACATATAAGAATGAATTGTATATCTGTGATCTTGATGGACATGTGTCTTTCATTTTCAGCCCCTCAGCTAGTTCGTGGAGGCAAACTAGATTACCTGATGTTTGATTATCTGTCAGAAATCACAATGTCTCTGTTGACAGCAGCAAAACACAAATCACCTGTAAGAAAGTAGGCTTCTACAAAGTCAGTATGTCATACCATGCCTCTCACATGCAATCAGATCAGTAGGTTTAGATGTGATGATGAGAGAAACATGGTATAACATGCTTGTGTAAAAAGGGTTTATATGAGAGGATTATTAGCTTGTTTAGCGTATTACAGAAGGATGATCACAAATCATCTCAAAAATCATAAATTATTCAGTAAAAGTGAACAACCATTATTGTTGTCTGGAAAAGAATCTTACATCAAGCCAGACATTTCCCAAAACAGAGTAGTTTGATTGACAGCCAATCTAGACTGGTGTTTGTCTGAAAGTATTGTAAATAATTGTCAATATTGCAATATGTTGGTTGTAATAGAATATGAGCAGTTTAGTATCCTTATATAAATAAATATAATAATAATAATAGTTTACTTCTTAGCGTAGATATCCACAGGCCCAAATACGCTTTAATAAAGTATTCAAAAACTACTGTTATTTAGTGACCGCAGAGGGGACACTAAAGGGACTTCAGCCCCCTCGATAAAGGGAAGTTTCCATACATTTTCTATAAAATTCATTATCAGGTGTTTCTAAGGTTTCAGAATCCCCCCCTCCCAATATGAAACTTGCTCTGCAGTCCCTGTTATTAGCCATCATCTCCCTACATTATGAGACAAGGTATTGTTTTATTTCAAGACAGAAGTATGTAATGACTTTTTGAATGTTTTGTAGAATATGGGCTACACACCAGATTTCATTGAGGTTGCAATAATTCCTTTTATCAAAGAAATCAAAGAACAAGGTATATTTAAACATCTGAGTTACCGTACTTGTAAGAGTTTCATCCTCTTCAAAAGTTCTCCAAATTAAACTTTACTTCTTAGGCATTAAGTTGATCACTAATGCTGGAGGAGTCAATCCTGAAGCATGTGCAAATGCTGTTATGGAAGCAGCCAAAGCTCAAGGAATTGATGTCAGGATTGCTGTAGTGCTAGGAGATGATATGATCAGCAGAATTGATGAGGTCACACAGGATAATGTCAAGGAAATTGACTCTGGCCAAGAACTTCCTTCACGTGTTGTCAGCATGAATGCATATTTAGGGTATGAATACATTTATAAACTTATCTATTATTATTATTATATTATATTATCTAAAAGATTACAATATATTCCAAAGACAATGAAGTGTGTGTGGCTTGTGAAGTACATACATTTATCATATGACCCGTATTTCCCGACTCATGTGCTCTTAATAAAACCAATTGGAAAAAGTCACATGATGGGATCCTGACATGATGGTAGAAGCCAGTCCGGAAAAAAAAAGCTGTATTTCCCGACTCACACGCTCTTAATAAAACCATTGGAAAAAGAGGGTCGGGTGGGTCATATGATAAAATGCTTATTGACTGAGTCGGGCCGGACGGGAAAATATTTGGCTTGTGTCCGGCCCTCCCACTCAGTCCATAAGTACATAGTATTATTACATGTGTAGTTTTTTCAAGTCAACAACCACCCACATAGATAAGTAAGTTGTACAAATAAATCCTGACATGAAGTGTTGACATATTGTCATGTCTAGTGCCATGCCTATTGCAAGAGCACTGGATATGGGTGCAGATATTGTTATAACTGGACGATGTGTGGACAGTGCACTGGCATTAGGACCTCTTATTCACGAGGTAACATTGGTATGGATTCGCAGCAGTTGTAGAAGAGCATGGATCATGTTACAATTATTTGTAATATTGTTTTTCCATAGTTTGGTTGGAAACCACATGAATATGATCTCTTGGCAGCTGGAAGGTAGAGCATTAGTGGTTGGATCATAAACTACATTTGTATGATATACATGTATTGATATTTTCTGTTGTTCTCATTTCAGCCTAGCAGGTCATTTAATTGAATGTGGAGCACAGTGTACTGGTGGTATATCCACTGATTGGCAAGTTGTATCGAACTGGCAAGTATCAAAACATCTGGCCCTGGTTGCACGAAAGGTGAATGGTGGTATCCACAAGATAAGTCCTATCCCACAGATAAAATTGATGCAATTATCCAATCAATTTTATCTGTTGGATAGGACTTATCTCCTTATCTAGTGGATAGCACTAACTAAGCACATTTCGTGCAACCGGGCCTGCTCATTATGGCATTACTAATTAATACATATTTCTAGAGACTGATTCATTTAATCATTATCTTTCCCTTTCTTTTCATTCATTCATTAGTTGATCACCTTGCATCCATGGTCTATTTTAATAATAGCTCACTCACCCTCATTTTACCATTACATGTATTTCAGATTTGATTAACTCACTTCCCATCTCTTCACCATACATGTACATGTAGCAACAAATGTATCACTTTTAATTCATTTTTTACTGTTTGTTTCTTTGTTGAACACCATTTCCCTGATGATGAATCAATTATTATTATTATTATTATTACTACTACTATTATTATTATTACTATTATTATTATTATTATTATTATTACTATTATTATTATTATTACTATTATTATTATTATTATTATTATTATTATTATTATTATTATTATTATTATTATTACTATTATTATTATTATTATATTATTATTATTATTATTATTATTATTATTATTATATTATTACTACTATTATTATTATTATTATTATTATTATTATTATTATTATTATTATTATTACTATTATTATTATTATTACTATTATTATTATTATTCATAACAAAATAAAACTAAGCGAAATTATACGACGTTTCGGCGTCACAGACGCCATTATCAAGTGAGTTTAATGAACAATGTAAGAGTTTATAAAGGCATCAAGATGAATAACAATGAGTTATTAAATGAAGAGTTTGGCTCTCAGGGAGTCTGATTGAATATTTAGAGAAGGTCTTTTGTCTCTTTATGAAAAACATTTCATACAATAGGCAATCAAACTTATTGGTGCATTTTTTCAGAATTGAAAAGTTATTGTTCAGATCTTGTGGAACAATAGAGTGCACGTTCCTGTAGTGTCGGCCAATACTCGATGAGGTGTTCTTGTGTTCTTCTATTCGCTCGTGTAGGTGGCGGTAGGTATAGCCAATATATCTTGCATCGCGCAAGTGACATTGAAAGGTGTATACTACACATTGCTGGTTAACTATCTGGGGTTTCGGTTCTTTAATCTTAAGGTCTTGGCTAATTTTCCGACTTGTGAAGACTGGTTGAATTGATGTAGCTGTCTTGGAGCTTAAATTCTCGAGTTGTTTTCGGACAACATCAGCTGCTTGTTGATCTTTGAACGGTAGAACAATGCGAACAACATTTTCCGGTTCTTTCTCCGTGGTTGGCTCTTGTTGCTCACATATCTTGTCATTAACAAAACGTTGGATGATGGCACTTACCAGCTTGTCAGGGTACTTGAGACGAGAAAATAATCGTCTCAAACGTTCACACTCCTCGTTGAAATAGGACCAGGAGGATGATAAACGATAGGCTCGGTGAAGCATTGTTCTTATTAGGCTGCGTTTATACCTCTCGTCGATGTGGCTCTGATGGTGCAGGAGGAGACCGGTGTTGATTGGTCTTGTATATACCTTCGTCTCTATATAGGTGGACCTATTCAAGAGTTGCATGCGATCAAAGATCAACGAGCAGCTGATGTCCGAAAACAACTTCAGAATTTAAGCTCCAAGACAGCTACATCAATTCAACCAGTCTTCACAAGTCGGAAAATTAGCCAAGACCTTAAGATTAAAGAACTGAAACCCCAGATAGTTAACCAGCAACGTGTAGTATACACCTTTCAATGTCACTTGTGCGATGCAAGATATATTGGCTATACCTACCGCCACCTACACGAGCGAATAGAAGAACACAAGAACATCTCATCGAGTATTGGCCGACACTACAGGAACGTGCACTCTATTGTTCCACAAGATCTGAACAATAACTTTTCAATTCTGAAAAAATGCACCAATAAGTTTGATTGCCTATTGTATGAAATGTTTTTCATAAGAGACAAAAGACCTTCTCTAAATATTCAATCAGACTCCCTGAGGGCCAAACTCTTCATTTAATAACTCATTGTTATTCATCTTGATGCCTTTATAAACTCTTACATTTGTCATGATTCATATTACCTAATATGGTATTGCCATATATGGCATTAGGGTACTTAACGAATGTACTAGGCTTTCGGTAAGTTTGTCAATAAAGTACTTCACATCTTAGCTGAAGCTTACATGGTGTCAGAAGTGGGACAGTCCACCAGTACTAGGCCTAGCGACATGTTTGGAATTAAATTTAGTTCAACGTGTCTACACATTGACCTCGAGCAAACCCGACAGTTCCTCCCGTCATTCATCCGCCACGAAAGGTACCGTTTGCCCTGCGTGACAAGTTCGAAATGGAGCTGAAACGAATGGAACAGCTAGATGTCATAGAGAAAGTAACTGAACCAACTGAATGGGTTAATTCATATGTCATCACTGAGAAAAGTAATGGAAAATTGAGAGTGCTTGGATCCAAGAGACTTGAACAAAGCCATCAAAAGAGAACATTACCCAATGAAAACTATCGAAGAAGTAGCTACAAAGCTTAGTGGCGCAAAGTACTTCAGCACACTGGATGCCTCAGCAGTAACCTTACCACGGCATGACAACAGCAGTAACCTTACCACGTTTAACACACCCTTTGGGAGGTATAAATTCAACAGGATGCCTTTTGGAATTAACTCAGCGCCAGAGGTATTTCAGCGACGCATGTCACAAGCTTTTGAAGACATCGAGGGGTGTGATGAAATAGTGGACGACATACTAATCTGGGGTCGAGACGAAAAAGAACACAACGACAGATTGGCCAAGGTCCTAAAGAGAGCTCGAGCCATTAATCTAAAGCTGAACAAGGAGAAGTCCAAGATCCTACGAGACGAGCTATCCTATATTGGATACATCATTACTGCAGAAGGAGTAAAGCCAAACCCAGATAAAGTCAAAGGAATTGCTGAAATGAAAGTACCGACAGATATCAAAGAGTTGCAGAGGTTCATGGGAATGGTGAACTACCTTGGAAAATTTCTACCAAACCTGTCCAACTCCACCCAAGCCCTAAGAGAACTACTACAAAAGGAAACCGCATGGCACTGGGATGAGCGACATGACCACCACGCATTCCAGGACATCAAAGTTAAAGTCACCGACCCACATATACTGAAATACTATGATGTCAACAAACCAGTCACAGTATCTGTTGACGCGTCCTCATATGGACTTGGCGCCTGTCTACTCCAAGAGGGACACCCGATTTCCTATGCCTCTCGATCTCTAAACGACGCTGAAAAAAATTATGCACAGATTGAGAAAGAGCTACTTGCTGTAGTCTATGGATGCACTAAATACCACCAATATATATATGGCAAACAGGTGGAAGTTGAAACAGACCACAAGCCATTGGAGTACCTGTTCAAAAAACCCCTAACGATGGCCCCACCCAGACTACAAAGAATGATGCTCCAGCTACAGAAATATGACCTACTTGTTGGATACAAGCCAGGAAAAAGCCTCTATATTGCTGATACACTGAGTCGCGCCCCAACTTCAGACGTCAGAGGAACACCAGAGGACAACTTCCAAGTCCATATCACCGAATATTTACCTATTACTGAAGGAAAACTAGAAGAGTTTAGGCAGCAGACCAAAGGAGATCCAATACTACAAGACCTCCACAACACTGTGATGGAAGGTTGGCCTAATGACAAGGGCAAAGCACCGCTAAGTATCAGAGAATATTGGCATATACGTGATGAAATCACTGCTCATAATGGAGTACTTCTGAGAGGGGAGCGACTAATTGTCCCTACATTACTACGAAACGAGATGCTACAGAAAATACACCAAAACCACTTTGGAATTGAGAAATGCAAGCGCTCGAGATGTACTCTATTGGTCTGGTATGAGTAGCCAGATATGGTAATGTGGAACATGTCTACGATTTAGAAACAACCAGCCAAAGGAACCAATGATTGGACACAAAGTCCCTGAACGGCCATGGCAACGCATTGCACTAGACCTATTCCACCTAGATGGTGAGGAATATTTGGTTATCTCAGATTACTACTACAAGTACTTTGAAATAACAAAGCTCACTAGCACTACTAGTGCTGCCATAATCAGACACCTGAAACCACACCTTGCAAGGCATGGCATCCCAGATGAGATAATCACCGACAATGGGCCACAGTTCGCCAGTTCACAATTTCATGATTTCTCACAAGAATATCACTTCAAACACATTACCTCATCGCCCAGGTACCCACAGTCAAATGGATTGGCCGAACGCACTGTCCAGACTGCTAAGCAAATCCTGAAGAAGGCCAAGTATGATGGGTCTGACCCAAATCTTGCACTGTTGAATATCAGGAACACCCCAATTGAAGGAGTTGGCCTATCACCGGCACAGTTGTTAATGGGTAGAAGGACTCGAACCCTACTGCCAACCAGTGGGAGTCTCCTACACCCTTCATCCTATAACTATCGACAGGTGACGCAGAACCTACAGGAACGACAGTTGAAACAGAAAGAATATTACGACCGGGGCAGCAAGCCCCTCAACCCACTGCGACCAGGAGATCAGATACACCTTAGAGATGAAAGTCAGAACATATGGATTCCTGGAACAGTTACAGCTAAGACTGAACAGCCACGGTCATACATTGTAGATGTTAATGGCAGTCAGTATAGGAGGAACAGGCGGGACATCCTTGATGCAAGAGATCCAACTAACACAGACCCACTACCCACAGTTGCACCACAAGAACCACAGGAACCAGAAGACCTTGCTCCAAGTAAAGAAACAGAGCATTGTGAAGACCAGAACTATGCAACCAGATCAGGCCGTATTGTCAAAAGACCACAAAGGCTTGATTTATAAACATTAGTTGTGAACTGTTAGATAAGTATATCCTTATAAGTCATTTTTGTTTATAAGACAATTTGTCACAGACATTGAACAGTTTGTTTACATTGATACTGAGTATTTTAGACTCAAGGGGAAAGATGTCATGATTCATATTACCTAATATGGTATTGCCATATATGGCATTAGGGTACTTAACGAATGTACTAGGCTTTCGGTAAGTTTGTCAATAAAGTACTTCACATCTTAGCTGAAGCTTACAACATTGTTCATTAAACTCACTTGATAATGGCGTCTGTGACGCCGAAACGTCGTATAATTTCGCTTAGTTTTATTTTGTTATGTATTACGAAATCCTTACTTATCAAGATTATTATTATTATTACTATTATTATTATTATTATTATTATTACTATTATTATTATTATTATTACTGATTTCAATGTGTTTTCATCAATACTAGGGAAAACATTGGTTATCCAATAGCAACATGTGCAGCTGATGGGAGAATTATCATCAGTAAACCCCCAAACACTGGTGGTCTGGTGTCTCCTACTACAGTTGCTGAACAGGTATTGTATATTGTATATAGTAGATACATTGTACTATTCAACCTTGACAATCAATTCTGCTTGTATATAGTTGATCTATGAGATAGGAAATCCCACAAGATACCTTCTACCAGATGTTATTTGTGATTTCTCGCATGTAACCATACAGGGTCTTCTTGGTGAGTTTATACATTGATACTAGTGCTTAATGACTTAGTAACTGTTATGGTACAAATATAATAGGATATGATGGTGGCGGAGTTCTTGTACAGGGTGCATTAGGTGAACCACCTACCGACAAGTATAAGGTACACTACTATACATATGTAGAGTCGTTTTCATATGAGTGGGAAACATATGGTACAGAGTTATGGTCATGGTACGGAATCGAAGACATTCTATTCAACAAATCACAGCATGCAAAATCATTGATCAACCAATCAGAATGCTTAAGACACGGAACGGTCATGGCAGTCCCGTCACCGCACGAACCGTACCGTAACTACTTCCCACTCATACGAAAATGACTCTAATATACATTGTCCAAACTTATCCTATACAGTTATCTGAAATATAAGTATTCATTGCTAGGTTTGTACTACTTATGCTGATGGTTTCAGAGCAACTGCAGTCTGTCCTGTTGGTGGTCCGTTCTCCTCACTGAAGGCCAAACGAGTAGGAGATACTATCATAAAAAGGTGTGTAAACAGCAAAATAATGTGTGACTACATTTAAACTAACATTTGCTCATATTTATTTGGTAAAGAACTAGGCAAATGTTCAAAGAAATGGGACTTGAAGACTACACTAGAACACATATACAGGTAAAATGTTCGGAATTGTATCTTTGATAATATAATTTGCTTATTGTAAGTCTATTGTTTAGGTTCTTGGCTCAGAGGAAACATATGGTAAACATGCTTTCCCAAGTGTCATGTCAGCAGTAAGTAGGAAAACTCATCGGACCAGGAATAGGGAGACAAAAAAATGATTTTCTGTCCCCGATTTTTGTCTTTGACATGCTAGGGTCCACGAGAGGCAGTTTTATGGCTGGCAGTACATCATCATCAGAAAAAAGCCTTGAGTATATTTGCCAGAGAAATCGCTTCTGCTGGAACGAGTATGGGTACGTATTAAACAACAACAAGATACATTGTGTAGCACCAATGACAAACAGTTTTGTTGCTTTTGCTACAGCTCCTGGATTTACATCGATAGTTGGAGGTCGACCAAGAGCGTAAGAATACAACATTCATTCTGTATAAAGGTTAATGTTAATATTAAAGTTGTTTGCTATTTTCGTTAGGTCTCCTCTTCTCAGACTCTATTCTTTTCTTTATCCAAAAGACAAATTCAAGGTATGTGTAACCTTCACTACACTTGAAGTATATGTAATGTTAACTTCGGAAAATGATGATCATTTTCCAATAATATACAGTATATAATAATACAGTTCATTCATTCATTCATTCATTCCGATGAGCCTCCAGCAATTAGTTTTTGTAATTCAGTCTTAATCGATTCTTCTTTTCTTTTCTTCTTTTCCTATTTGTTACATGTAAATAGTCTTTTTCTGTTTGTGTTTGTTAAATGAATGAAACAAGCTGAGAGAATGCTGTCATTGACAAAGAAGGTTTTTGCTAATGACTTTCAGATTGATATTCAAATGGATGGTCAACATGTAGAGACTTTGGAGCCAGAACAACTAGCTCATCCAACTCGTACAACACAAAGTACCGAACACAGAACACATGTTGCTCCCGCCAGAATAAGTATGAACCGTGTCTTGTCTTCTTGTAAATCTCACAACTTATCGTACAACACAAAGTAACGAACAAAGAACACATGTTGTTCCCACCAGAATAAGTATGAACCGTGTCTTGTCTTCTTGGTAAATCTTACAACTTATCGTACAACACAAAGTAACGAACAAAGAACACATGTTGCTCCCACCAGAATTCCCACCAGAATAAGTATGAACCGTGTCTTGTCTTCTTGTAAATCTTACAACTTATCGTACAACACAAAGTAACGAACAAAGAACACATGTTGTTCCCACCAGAATAAGTATGAACCGTGTCTTGTCTTCTTGTAAATCTTACAACTTATCGTACAACACAAAGTAACGAACACAGAACACATGTTGTTCCCACCAGAATAAGTATGAACCATGTCTTGTCTTCTTGTAAATCTTACAACTTATCGTACAACACAAAGTAACGAACACAGAACACATGTTGTTCCCACCAGAATAAGTATGAACCATGTCTTGTCTTCTTGTAAATCTCACAACTTATCGTACAACACAAAGTAACGAACACAGAACACATGTTGTTCCCGCCAGAATAAGTATGAACCGTGTCTTGTCTTCTTGTAAATCTCACAACTTATCGTACAACACAAAGTAACGAACACAGAACACATGTTGTTCCCGCCAGAATAAGTATGAACCATGTCTTGTCTTCTTGTAAATCTCACAACTTATCGTACAACACAAAGTAACGAACACAGAACACATGTTGTTCCCACCAGAATAAGTATGAACCGTGTCTTGTCTTCTTGTAAATCTCACAACTTATCGTACAACACAAAGTAACGAACACAGAACACATGTTGTTCCCGCCAGAATAAGTATGAACCATGTCTTGTCTTCTTGTAAATCTCACAACTTATCGTACAACACAAAGTAACGAACACAGAACACATGTTGTTCCCACCAGAATAAGTATGAACCGTGTCTTGTCTTCTTGTAAATCTCACAACTTATCGTACAACACAAAGTAACGAACACAGAACACATGTTGTTCCCGCCAGAATAAGTATGAACCATGTCTTGTCTTCTTGTAAATCTTACAACTTATCGTACAACACAAAGTAACGAACAAAGAACACATGTTGTTCCCGCCAGAATAAGTATGAACCGTGTCTTGTCTTCTTGTAAATCTTACAACTTATCGTACAACACAAAGTAACGAACACAGAACACATGTTGTTCCCGCCAGAATAAGTATGAACCGTGTCTTGTCTTCTTGTAAATCTTACAACTTATCGTACAACACAAAGTAACGAACAAAGAACACATGTTGTTCCCACCAGAATAAGTATGAACCGTGTCTTGTCTTCTTGTAAATCTTACAACTTATCGTACAACACAAAAGTAACGAACAAAGAACACATGTTGCTCCCGCCAGAATAAGTATGAACCGTGTCTTGTCTTCTTGTAAATCTTACAACTTATCGTACAACACAAAGTAACGAACAAAGAACACATGTTGTTCCCACCAGAATAAGTATGAACCGTGTCTTGTCTTCTTGTAAATCTCACAACTTATCGTACAACACAAAGTAACGAACAAGGAACACATGTTGTTCCCGCCAGAATAAGTATGAACCATGTCTTGTCTTCTTGTAAATCTTACAACTTATCGTACAACACAAAGTAACAAAAAGTAACGAAGAACACATGTTGTTCCCGCCAGAATAAGTATGAACCGTGTCTTGTCTTCTTGTAAATCTCACAACTTATCGTACAACACAAAGTAACGAACACAGAACACATGTTGTTCCCGCCAGAATAAGTATGAACCGTGTCTTGTCTTCTTGTAAATCTTACAACTTATCGTACAACACAAAGTAACGAACACAGAACACACATGTTGTTCCCGCCAGAATAAGTATGAACCGTGTCTTGTCTTCTTGTAAATCTTACAACTTATCGTACAACACAAAGTAACGAACACAGAACACATGTTGTTCCCACCAGAATAAGTATGAACCGTGTCTTGTCTTCTTGTAAATCTTACAACTTATCGTACAACACAAAGTAACGAACAAAGAACACATGTTGTTCCCACCAGAATAAGTATGAACCGTGTCTTGTCTTCTTGTAAATCTTACAACTTATCGTACAACACAAAGTAACGAACAAGGAACACATGTTGTTCCCGCCAGAATAAGTATGAACCATGTCTTGTCTTCTTGTAAATCTTACAACTTATCGTACAGCACAAAGTAACGAACAAAGAACACATGTTGTTCCCACCAGAATAAGTATGAACCGTGTCTTGTCTTCTTGTAAATCTTACAACTTATCGTACAACACAAAGTAACGAACACAGAACACATGTTGTTCCCACCAGAATAAGTATGAACCATGTCTTGTCTTCTTGTAAATCTCACAACTTATCGTACAACACAAAGTAACGAACACAGAACACATGTTGTTCCCGCCAGAATAAGTATGAACCGTGTCTTGTCTTCTTGTAAATCTCACAACTTATCGTACAACACAAAGTAACGAACAAAGAACACATGTTGTTCCCGCCAGAATAAGTATGAACCGTGTCTTGTCTTCTTGTAAATCTTACAACTTATCGTACAACACAAAGTAACGAACAAAGAACACATGAACACATGTTCCCGCCAGAATAAGTATGAACCGTGTCTTGTCTTCTTGTAAATCTTACAACTTATCGTACAACACAAAGTAACGAACAAAGAACACATGTTGTTCCCGCCAGAGAATAAGTATGAACCGTGTCTTGTCTTCTTGTAAATCTTACAACTTATCGTACAACACAAAGTAACGAACAAAGAACACATGTTGTTCCCGCCAGAATAAGTATGAACCATGTCTTGTCTTCTTGTAAATCTCACAACTTATCGTACAACACAAAGTAACGAACACAGAACACATGTTGTTCCCGCCAGAATAAGTATGAACCATGTCTTGTCTTCTTGTAAATCTCACAACTTATCGTACAACACAAAGTAACGAACAAAGAACACATGTTGTTCCCACCAGAATAAGTATGAACCATGTCTTGTCTTCTTGTAAATCTTACAACTTATCGTACAACACAAAGTAACGAACAAAGAACACATGTTGTGAATAAGAATAAGTATGAACCGTGTCTTGTCTTCTTACGTCAGGAATGCCAAAAGGTCGATGTACGTTGTCCCGCCAGAATAAGTATGAACCGTGTCTTGTCTTCTTGTAAATCTTACAACTTATCCCCTGAGTTCGTTGGCCGTAACACGAAGCGGTGACAAAGGCAACAGTGTCAACATAGGTAAACAGACAGTACATACTGTGCCGCCCTGCAGTCATGTATAATGTGGTTATTCTTGCCAATTTTAGGGGTAATAGCTCGACATCCTTCTTACGTGCCATTCCTACGAAGAGCTTTGACAGAAGAGGCAGTTGAGAAGTACTTCATGCATCTCTTTGAGTCCAAACCAGAAGAAGGGAAATGCCGTGTCAAAAGGTTCGTACCATGTCTCTTACTAGAAGTGCTGACTAAAGACTATTTCTCCCTTAGACCACAGGTAGCCCAAGCGCAGCATTTGTATAAGAGAATGTATGGGCATTATTCAATGGTGGATTTTCAGCGTAAATATTGAATAAATGTTACTGTAACTTACTATGTGTCTTGAAGTAGTTCCTGCCAATGTCTGGAGCGAGTAAGTTACAGTAACATTTATTCAATATTTACGCTGAAAATCCACCATTGAATAATGCCCATACATTCTCTTATACAAATGCTGCGCTTGGGCTACCTGTGCTTAGACTGTGAACAGTCCGTAATCAGTCGCGCCGAGTTTCGGTAGACCCGAACGCGCGGAGAATGGGGGCGAGTTTGAGGCTGGGACTGAAGGGAGAGGAAAAGAAAAGGACGGATATTTGACGGATATTTGACGGATATTTGAAGTAGTTCTAGATTAATTTTTTTATCAATTGTAACCACACGCCCCTTGTGGAAATCAGCTTTTCAAATTATTGTTGACGGGGCAAGCGTGTATAAATAAAGTTATATTATTATTATTATTATTTGACTGTTCACAGTTTATTTCTCCCTTTCCTGCAGAACCTCTGCAAACCAGATTATGACACACGTTTCTTGCATGTAATCCGAGGCCACACATCCGTTTTTGTTTGAAAACACATACTTTTTCGTTCGTTTTTATCCACGCTGAAGCAAATGGAAACAGGTCTTTGTAGGTTTTGGAAAACGGTCTTCACACTGGACGGTTAAAAACAATGGAATTCGAAAATGCATTATAGTGTAAACGTATCCTAAGAGACATTGATATTGTATTTTAGATATGAGCTTCCAGGAATCAATGCGTTCAACTTTGTTATTGAGGAGGCACTTGGTGGTGGAGGTGTGACATCTTTAAGAAGTGATCCCCAGGTAAGTCTCACTCTTCGTCTATTTTAATAATAATAATGGAAGCTTTATTTCATGTATTTTTACACAAACAATTGCAAATAATAATAATAATAATAATAATAATAATAACAATAATAATAATAATAATAACAACACCAACAACAACAACAATAATAATATTATAATAATAACTCTAGGAGAAACACCTCGGTAACGGTATATAACCTTTACTTATAAGGTATAAAACTCCTATCTGTTGATGTCCTAAACAAATACTTGTTTGTTTAATGTTCATTTAGGGTAAAGCTCTGGGACAAATGATGCTGGATTTTAAAATCAAGAACGTTCCTGATATTCTGCCTTCAATAATAGAACCGACGTTGTGAAACACATGTTGTTTTTATAGATAGTTTTTACTTCAAATATTGTGTGTACAACTTTTGAATCTTAGTGTACTTGTAGGCAAGGAGCAAAGATGGCTTATGACAATAATTTTGTTTCTTCAACCTTAGTTTTAATAAAAACTGCCAAGCTTTCGGGCTAAGCGCCCATCTTACAGGGCTAAATGCTTAAAATCTAATTAGGTAATTAGGTAATTAGATTTTAAGCATTTAGCCGTGAAGATGGGCGCTTAGCCCGAAAGCTTGGCAGTTTTTATTAAAACTAAGGCTGTTGAAGATACGAAATTATTGTCATGAATTATCCAACCTACAAACCGACATTAGATTAAGGATGGCTTAGTTAGTTAGTGCGCGGCCTTCTAAGCGAGAGGTGCCCGGTTCCTTCATGATCTCACATCCTTGTTTCGACTTCCCACTAATCCGTGTAGCTCAGTGCAGCTTTTTAAAATACCCGTAGAACGGAGCACTGATGAAGTCACGTAAGGGGGTAGGCAGTCACGTAAGTCACGTAATGGTCGGTCATGCTTGGAGACAGTCACGTAATGGTCGGTCATGCTTGTAGGCAGTCACGTAATGGTCGGTCATGCTTGTAGGCAGTCACGTAATGGTCGTAATGGTCGGTCATGCTTGTAGGCGTCATGCTTGTAGGCAGTCACGTAATGGTCGGTCGGTCATGCTTGTAGATGCTTGTAGGCAATGTCACGTAGGCAGTCACGTAATGGTCGGTCATGCTTGTAGGCAGTCGCGTAATGGTCGTCACAGTCGCGTGGTCGGTCATGCTTGTAGGCGGTCACGTAATGGTCGATGAGACTAACGTAATGTCGGTCATGATCTAAGTTATTATTAGTGACAGCCTACACGAAGTGGGGTACTCCAAGAGAGCATGAAGGGTGTTGTCCGTGGTTCAGATCCCGCTGATCGTGCTCTTTTTTTTTGTTTTGTCTTTCGTTTGTTTGTTTATTTATTTCGTGATGGGTATTTTTTCTCAATAAATTGGTATCAGTTCTAACTAGTTTATAATTCCGGTTTATTGCGTTACGCAGATGCACTACAAAGCGACCTACGAGACTTGACACTTGGTCTTCTGTGCCCGGTTGTGTTAACCCGCTAGGCCGTAAAATCTTAAGAATTAACCCTAGGTTAGCGAATTTAACCCCGGGCAGGGTGCATCATAACAGCGGAACTAACTTGAAAGGGAGAGATGACCTCATAATATGGCAGAACTGAAGGGCAAGAAGACGTCATAACAACAGAACTAACTGGCTTGAAGGGGAGAGATGACGTCATACCATGGCGGCAGTGAAGGACAAGATGACGTCATAACTAGACTGAACTAAATTGAAAGGGAGAGATGACGTCATAACATGGCGGAACTAGATGAGAATCGAAAAGACTCGAACAATAACAAGTCATCGATTCAACAAAAGTTTCATTTGTTAATTTATTGATTCATGGCGACATGTAGTAATGACTGATGTCAAGGTTTGACTGCAAACACGGCGTCTAGAACATAGGTGTGCATTGTAAACTTTATTTGTACATCCTTAAAACCGTGTTTTACCAATAGTCGCTGGTACTCTGGCCCAGATCTCTCACGTGCACCTTGTTCACAAGTAACCAGCATAACAAGAGACATATACTGAGCGTGCAACGGACCACATTTGTCATCAAACAAAACACTTTCTCCAATCAAAATACCTCCACCTGTGATGAAAATGAAGATTTGTTATTAGTCGTCAGCCCGGATATCAAACGGCCGGATTGTAATATTACATCTACCTGAAGACAAGTTGTTGAAGACGTTCGACAACAAAATGTCAATCTTTTCTTCGCTCCAGTCATGAATGATGTGTGTCAGTACGTACAGGTCAGCGGGTGGTAGTTTTGGTTCAAAAAAGTCTCCTTCGACGTAACTCACATTTTGTTGATTGGGACATTCATCCAACGTGGGAGTGAAGTGCGACGAACACTTAACAACTTGTGGTAGATCCAGGACTGTGATCTTCATGTCAGGGTAGGCTGTACAAGCTGCGTATGCAATGTCACCGGTACATCCTGAGTCAAAGAAAAGTAACCACTAAAACAGTCGGCATCGAAGCGAATGCGGGAACGGCAGTTCGAAATCGAGGAAACAACGGAAACAGAGGAAACAACGGAAACGCTTCTAATTTGCTTAAAATACATAGATACTACTTCTGATACCTTTACCTATGTTACTAGAGTCATCTACTTTATTTTTTTTGTTCAAAATATCTTTGAAATTTAGTAATGAAATTTGATAACGAAAGCCTTGTAACTTGAAGAATGTACGTTTCGCCATTCCCGCTGCCGACACTAGTGGTCTCGATTATCTTGGCATCTCGATCGTACGTCTACAACGACTGTACTTTTATTTAAACTGTTTGCTATCACTTGTAATATAATATCTACAACTTGCAAATCGTAAACATTACTGTTTAGGTCGAATTCGTAAATGAGCTTCGATCAGTTTTCACGTGCACCAACGTATTAAAATACTGAATAAAAATCAATATTTTTTGTGAGCTCGGCTCTGCATCTCGATAAGATATCAGATGGAGAAACTTTGTGCTCCAGTTGACTTTCAAGGCTACAAGTTACAGAATGAACAAGACAGTGTCCATCTCCTGGACTTCGACGGATCTTTCTGCAGCTTCTTGATCGAGAGGTAGGCGATGAATGGGAATATTGATTCTTTACTAGTAAAGCAAAAATATAACAAACGATTACTTAAGAGTATGTGGCTTGACTTGTTGTAGTCCGGTCAGTTTACACACATGCAGAAGTCACCATTTTTCACGTGGAGATTGAACAACAAGAAAGCCACGCGCTGGCTCCAGAAACCGAATTCCCCTCCGGCCCTCTTCCTCCTACCACTTTTAAAAATTGCACCACCACAACAACCAGACTGGGCCACTATAAGCTCTGGTCCCAAAACCGTACCCAGAACGGAAGTTTCTCTGGGTTTTTTTAAATAAAATAATATGAAGTAGGTTTATTATTTTTAAATAGAACATCCTTTCTTGACAATCGAGGGGGTAGGGATGGAAACTATCGTTTTTAACAGTGTGGGTTGCCTGTGTCCAGATTGTTCGGACATCAATCGGTGGAATCTAATGCCAGTCTTTTAACTTCAGCTGTGAAAAACTTTAATAAGCCTCAAACAAGCGGTTTTGAATGAAGATTCTCTTCGCATTATCTAGCTTATACTAGCTGCTCGATTCAAGTTACATGTACAAGGCTGGCAGTTCGTTCTATCACTGATCCTGATCATCATTACTAAATTTCAAAGATATTTTCAAAATGAAAATAGATGACAATAGTAACATAGATAAGGGTATCAGAAGTAGTATCCATGTATTTTAAGCAAATTAGAACGGCGTTTCCGTTGTTTCCTCTGTTTCCGTTGTTTCCTCGATTTCGAACTGCCGATGCGGGAAAGGTCATAGGGAATGAAAATTGGTAAACTGCGGTCTGGTAACTGAAAACGGTTCTAAAATCTACTGTATATTTACAAAACCATAAACTACCATCCGAAACCAAACAGTAAACAAAAGTCACTCGAATGAGTGAATGTGTCAACTGCTAGTTATAAATGTCAAAATATGTTATGTGAGAAGAGTTCCCATATATATCCAATTGCATAATCGTTGTCGGGTTGAAAATCATAAATCATAGAAGCTGAGACCGCAAGGATGGATGGGAAATCAGTTCATAACGTTAACCCGCATTATTATTACATTCAGATATATTCAATGTTCTCGTAGTTTTGAAGGTATATGAGCTATTTAACTAAGATCCTACAAGTCTGGATAAAAAGGTCGATCATTTGACGGTATTATTTGAGAGTTTTAATTTCCCAGAATTCCTTTTGGTATCTTTCATGATTTTCAACCCGACAACGATTATGCAATTAGCTATACAGCTATTTCAAAAAAGGTTGGTGAAGGTTTTGTTGCATCTTGCATGTTGCATCTTGCATACCAAGCCCGAAATGTATTGTGGATCATAGATAAATAATGTCAGCATGCACATACAGACAAAAAATATGCCTGCTTCATATTGCGAAGACAAAGTTTGGGAAAATTCCCAGAGTCCATATTGTTGTGACCTTTCGCTGACTCCACTCCATAGTGCATTTCGGGCTTGGTATGCAAGATGCAACATGCAAGATGCAACAAAACCTTCACCAACCTTTATTGAAATAGCTGTATACACTGTTATGTATAGGCGAAACGTCTAGGCAAACGCGATCTGTCACGGTGGCGAAACGGCCATAATTCGTGAAATTAGTTCCCAGTCTTTTCTCCTTCTTTTGTTAACATTATGGACGGACTTACATCAACTTACATCCATCCTCGGGAACCCAGGGGTATATTCTGTCGCTCGTTACTCGCTCCCAGAGAAATACTCCCAGAGAAGTATTTCTCTGGGAGCGAGTAACGAGCGACAGAATACATACTCCTGGGTTCCCGAGGATGACTTACATAATAAACTTTATGTATTATTTATTTACAAGGGAATACATATTACAGCTTCAGCTGAAAAACTTATGGCCCTTCTAATCTGGAGATACTTCATGTCAGATTTCGTACATATTACTTTATCAATTTACATAGTGACATTTCACTAATTTCGACAGACATGAAGTATCTTCCGGTAAATTCGATGACATAGTGTCTACAGCTGGTTATCAGTAGTAGACAAAAAAACAGTAAAAGAATGGAATATATTACCAAACAGCGTAATTGATAGGCCAAAGTGTAGCCATATTTAAATCTGCTCTTCGCAAACATTTGTTCTTTTTTTTTTGTCATAGTTATGTGATTGGTTCTAAACCTTCAGTAACTCTTTACGTACAGCAAAGTCATCATATAATGATGTTTCGTCCTTACGGACTTTATCAACCCGTTATACACCTATCATCAATTAAGTTAGTCCCCAGAAAAGGGTGAAAGATGCCACCCTGAAGGATCATGGGAGTTTATATTTGCAGCCATGTTCTTCATTAACGTCTTGCACTAAACAAGAACATTGTGTTGAAGCAAATTCAAGTGACATTCACAATGATTTGACTGAATTACTTTGTCTGAAATCGGGTTGAAAGACTAGATACTGACAGTATCTCCCATGATTCTCTGGGGTCGCACCTTTGTGAGTTAAGTGTGCACAACTATGTTAACGTATGTATAGATGGGTCCGTAAGGACGAAATATGTTCCCATTATATGATGACTTTGCTGTGCGTAAACATTTACTGAAGGTTTAGAACCAATCACATAACTATATGACAAGAATTTCAAATCATTTTATGATCGTTTACTACATATATATAGTTAATAATTAATAGTTAATGTTTCATCTTTTAGCGTATTTTACATTACAGTTAGTTATCATTATTCATTTTATTCATTCATTATTGTTATTATTATTGTTATTTTTATGATTATTAATTATTTGTATTATTTTATAGGGCAACCTTTACAGATTAAAGATTTAGATTTAGACGAAAATACGAGCGGTTGTATTATAGGTAGAAAGATAAATGAACAAACGGTTAGTGAATCAAGAGAATGAAATACCGTGTAAAAAGCACTATACGACGTTATGAAGGACTAATGAAGGACTAATGTCATACACACTTTGATTGATTGATTGACATATGCCTACCGACGCAGTTCAACCACTGGTCCCTATTAAATGAGCGGCTATGTAAAGTATAGTTACCCTATATTCAACGATAGTAACTAGCATTGAACTAAAATGGAGACATCGTGAGTTATAGAGGTTGTGCAGACAAATATCGTCCGAAATGAATTCCAGATCAAATTAAAGATTCATTCCAAGGAACTCCGCCATCTTGATGACGTCACAGTTGTTTGCTGCTTGTTGACATTATATAATATACTGATTATGACTGTGATTCTACTGTGGTAAATACTAACCTCCCAAGTCGCACATTTGTTTATAGCGGCTCAAGTCAAAAGCAGCAATAAAATTTGGTGCAGCAGGCTTGGCGTATCCTTGCATGAGTTCTAGAAAGACCATGAGATTGTCATGATTGTTGAATAAGTTGTGGAAAACCTTTTCTTCTGTCAAATTAAACACATGACTCCATCTGTTGGATCCCTCGCGAACAGCACTGGTAAGACTCTGAAAAAGTGGTCTCTCGGTAACTTGAAAATTCTTCACTCGATTGAGGAACCCCAAGGGACTTGCCTTAGTCAAACAGTCAGCCAATGGGCTATTTACGCGGTACAGACGTTCACCTTCGTCGCTTTTATGGGTTTCGAGCAGCTCGAGGTTGACTAAAACGTCTAACAATCTACCTGTAATAATAATAATAATAATAATAATAATAATAATAATAATAATAATAATAATAATAATAATAATAATAATAATAGTAAAAATGATATAATAAAAAGTTATCGTAAAACTGTAAAGGGTCTACTAAAAAAGATAATAATATTAATAATAATTTAATAATAGTAATATAATAGTAATAATACTAATAATACTAATTTAGCAGTTAAAGAACCACTGAATGGAGACACTAATCAGTAAGGCATCCTATTTTTCTGATTTACTAAGCTGTGAATCTGGCCAAAATGTTACTTACATCCTGCACGATGGCGTGATCGTGTCTACAAGCGCATGCGCAGTAGACACAAAAACTATTTAGATGATCTTATAATAATATAGAGATCATAGTAAAATAACTGATCTGGTTCAATACTTAGGAATTACATAGTTTAGTATCAATAGTTTAGTATAATTAAATATCACAATAAACAATATCATAACAGTTCATATTATCGCGCGATCAAATTCATTAGCGCGAGCGTGCATCCATGGAAGGCGATGGTGTACGCCCGTGCTCCATCAAATGACGTGTGCAAATGTTTTCATCACGCGACGAAGAAACTTTTTCTTTATAGCGAGTCTCACTGCAGGGCAAAAAATCAAAGTTAAATACGAAAATGGAGAACAATAATGAAGGTTTTCCTAACTTTCCAACTTTTTATCGGAAAAACGTCGTTTGTTTCAGTAAAATATGAACGCGTCGTATTCGAGAATTTAACATTCAATCGCAATTAACATTTTGTTTCTCGTCATTCCTTATTGTCGCTATGTTATAAAAGAATTTGTTCATGCTTTTAGCTGTGCGTCTGTCGAGTTATGGATGCACTTGGGAAGTTTGGAGAGCACTCGAGCAGCTAGAGTTGCTCTCGGCCTCTTACGCTTCTCTCGCCGTGCTCTCCAAACTTCCCGCGTGCATCCATAAGCATAAACCAATTCTTAAATAATAATAATAGCATAAGTGCACTTTCTTGTATTCGTCCAACCATTCTTGCATCACTGACTAGCTCTACAAAAGCTGACAAGATGGCATGCAGTACGTCTTTAAATAGTGGTAATTTGGTATCCAGTGCGTGTATCACCTGTAGCGTCTTGATTTGTGGAGAGCTGCTGTGATAGTGACTGAGCAGATTGTGGTGGCCCAGCTAGGACGTCAAAGATTCCCAATTCGCAGGCAGATAGTAAACATTGGGATGCGTTATAGCCATATAATATGTCTAAAACTTGCTGTGTATAGGTGAATCGCTACGGGAATCATTCTTGTCCACTAATGAAGACATAGCTTCAAAAAAAACCTCGAAGAAAACAGTAACAGTCCTAACAGTCCGCGTTGCTGTGGTGTATGTATAGAGTGCTGTACTATTTATTCATAACAACTTTAATTGCAAGAAGATGACAATGGTTTACAAAAAGGGTGTCAACATGGGGTCAGGGGGGAACTGACCCCTATAGTGCTGTGTTTATTGTATCTTCGATTATTTAGATTTGCTTGTGAATCTGATCTAGAGACGAGAAGGATTGCATGATTGGTTACTCAAGCATGGGTCAGTCGCCTATAAATGAGCATAAATTCCTATATTTTTTGATCACGTTACAAAAGAAAACTGAGGATATGCAAATTACCGTGAGAACGGCTCTCTCTGATATTGATGTATAAAATGAAAAACCAAAACAACGTAGGTAATAAAATATTTGATTTGTGCGATATTTCGACTAGCCAAACTAGTCTTCATCAGGTACAAATGGATAGTTTACATGGTTGTAATATATATAGGATTTCATTAAAAGGCAAATAAATATTTGGCTATTTGGACAACGTTTTTGAAATTAGGTGTATATGGCAAAATAGGAAATGACGAAATAAAAAGATATATAGTGTAAAGTTACAAGTGGGTGATAAAAGAGATAAAAATAAACTAAATACATATAAAAATAGAAAATGAATGGCTGAAAATATGAAATGAATGGGGGGATTAGTAAGTTTCGTCGCGTTTGTTACAGTATGGCCACTCGAACCATGAACACTTAGGTTTTTTCTAACACACATATATAAATAGAAAGTTCGAAAAAAAAAGTTCGAAAAAAACTTGAAGTGTCCACGGTTCGAGTGTCTACACTGTAAGGCCGTTAGGTTCTAGAGTGTTAGCTTTGGTTATACACCTATTCCAAAAATCGTTGTCCGGCCGGGCCGAAAGCAACAAGCTGACGACCGCAAAGGACTTTGGGACTTTCTCCTTATTCATTTATTCATCCGTAGACATTTTGACAACATGCATTTTCAAATTGCCGAATAGTTCCAAATGATTGCTATTCAACGTCCGTAGGATAACTTCTCAAATACCACGGATAAATTAATTAATTAGGAGATTCCCAAAGTCCTTTGCGGTCGTCAGCTTCTTGCTTGTTGCTTTCGGCCCGGACAACGATATTTGGAATAGGTATATAAGATAAGCTTCTCTACCCTTGCGAATAGAGTCACGGGAAGAAAATATTTGTTGTATAGGAATAAGTAAAATGTCAGAAGCAGAGTGATTATTATTAGAATAGGGTTTGTCAATGGGTCGTCGATGTTCATTAAATCGGTCTTTAAGTTTCGTTTAGTTTCACCAATATATTGTAAATTACATTTGGTGCATTGTATCATGTAGATAACGTTTTTAGTGTTACAAGTCATGTGAGTGTTGATGTAACGTGTTTCACCTGTAGAGGTAAAAGTATAGTGAGTCTGTCCGTCAGAGATGTATTTGCAGGTAAGACAGTTTGGGCCGCAGAGGAAGGATCCTGGAGGAGGTTGAGAATTATTCTCAATAGCATTAGAGGGTAAACTAGGCTACCTAACAGCAGTGAATGCTGACGGTGAATGCATTGTTAGTAGTTGTGGTGATAAGGTTTGGTGAGGGAGATACCGTACAGGGGCGGATCTAGGATTTTGCAAAGGGGGGAGGTGGATAATCATAAAGCTCTTTCAAGGTATATATTCTCCATCAGAGAGTCGACTGATTATATATAATTGTCCAGGCCAGGTGTTGGTTGACGCCAGGAGCGTAGCTAGACTTTTTTGCTGGTACACAAAAGTGATCCGGGGCCGTAGCAAAGGCCAAACGGTGGGGGAGCTACACGCGTAGCGAGCGCCGTAGGCGTGAGGCGCTAGGGGGGTTTGAGGGCATGCACCCCCTCTCCCCCCCCCCCCTCCCCCCCCAGAAAATTCTGAAATCCAGAGGCTCGGAAATGCTATTTCCAGCGTTCTCCAAGAGTTATTTGTGATTTACGCCGTATCGCTAATTACTTCCTACACTATCTCAGGAAACCAATGCATATTGAAAATAGTATAACACTCAGTGGAGAGTTTCGATGGCTGAATCGATTCAGACAATCCTTTAATTCGCAAAAGTCCGTAAGAACGCGCTATGAATCGTGCTCTGCTTTGACCAAGATTTTTTTTAATTGGTTTTATTTCCATAATATCGCTACGATCGCTCAGGCTAGGATCCGCGTCCAAAATGAGTTCAGCTGCGATCGCTGAAAAGAATTGTCAAATTAGTTTTATTATAATAATTTAAAGCAAGTTCACACAACAGTGTTTATATATAAACATCTGAACAACCGGTTTCTCCTAATCCGTGTAATAACGCGAAACATGAAAGGGAGTGTTATTACAAAAAAGAGGGGGGTGGCTAGCCACTCAATCCACCCCCCCCCCCCCCTATATCCGCCCCTGCCGTAGTACATTATGAAATGTTTTGTTTTATGTTAGCACAACGTATAGTGACAAGTATGCAATTAGGTCTACCAGTTTCACCTTTGTTTTTGAATAGTTTTTGTCTATTTGAAAAACTGGATAGCTTATGAATAACTAATGTAACACAAAATTATTGTCATGAATTATCCAACCGTACAAACCGACATTATATTTAATATTATCCTGGTTGCACTTGAACAATAATGCCAAGTTGTAAACTGCTGTGGCATGGAAGTTACTTATTCAAAATGTTCCATTGATTGCGGGTGCTGCACCATGTACTCGACAACCTTTTTTGAAATAGGTGCCTATTTCAATTATGTTAGTCGCCCTTCACTCACAAAAGTGCGACCCCAGAGAATCATGGGAGTAATACAAAACCATTCAACCAAAACGGTGCGACCCCAGAGAATCATGGGAGTAATACAAAACCATTCAACCAAAAGTGCGACCCCAGAGAATCATGGGAGTAATACAAAACCATTCAACCTATTTAAGTCATTTTGAGGCCCCGTTTACACGCGGCTGGACGAATTTTCAGTAACCGTTCAAAAAGTTGACCAGTACACACCGTTTCCACGGAACCGTCTCTTTAATTGTATAAAAGTACGTCCTGTTCACACGGAACCGAATCAATATGATAATGTCAGTGGTTTTACCTTCTGATCATGCGCAGAGCATGCTGCCTACGCCAAATTGCCCATTACAAAAAAGAGCAGGGGACTGGGAACGAGTTTATTAGAATTAATGTAATTACGAAATTAAGTTTATTACATGAAACAACATGTTGAAATTATCTTATGTGCAAACTTTGATGTGATTTGAGTGAATTCTGTCGGAATTATAAACTTTTGAAATTTTGAAATTTTACAGTTGTATATGGTTTGGGTGCAAGCAAATCAAAAAGAGTTCGTACCGGAAAATGTACATTTTGATGCCCTCTAGCATCTAAAATTTAAGCACGGTTAGACTTTCCAGATACTAAGTTTGATCTGCTCTGTCAGAAAATGATGCGAATACTAGTTTCGCTTTTTAGTTTTACGGACTTGGTCCCAGTCCCCTGCTCTTTTTTGTTATGGCCCGCTAAAAAAGTTATCCGGACAAGGTGTTTACACGGTATTACCGGTCAAGTCTTTATCCGTGCAAGTCAAAAATTCGGCCGCGATTTTGCAGGTCTCAAATTTGCACGGCTAGACGTACGTGTAAACGGTAGCCTGCGAATACAGCCGCTTTTCGTTCACTCCTGTGGCGCGACCGCTAAAAAGCGGCTGTATTCGCAGGCTATGTAAACGGGGCCTGAATGTTATTTGAATGTGCTTCACAGCAGTATATTCTAACAGGATCATACCTTTCACGCTGTCCGATGACTAACTTTATTGAATCGAGTATATCCTAATCGTTGACGGGTTGAAAATCATAATTAATCATAGAAGCTACCGACTGCAAGGATGGATGGGAAATCAGTTCATGAACCATTTTTGAAAAACATATCTAGCTATTTACTACGATCCTATATTAAGCCTGGACACCCTTTTAAAAAGGTCGATGAGTTTACGATGTTATATACATCAGCACTAGTTATACAAAAAGTGCGTAAAACCAATGCTAAAAAGCCCCGCTAAAATGCACAGTTTGACGTCTTCAAGGTTTCTTGCACAAAATGGCATCCATGAAAACAGATCCTGTTGTTTTGTACTGCACATGGACAAAACCGTGTTTCTCAAGCAGTTGCTTGTACTCGGACCCAGATCTCTCTCGTGCTCCTTTGTCGCACAAGACCAACATGCTTAAAGAGCCGAGCAACCCGACAAATGGACCTGTTTTGTTATCGTTCAATAACAATTCTCCGATAAGAAGACCACCACCTACAAGATCAGTAAAACTATACGTTAAGATTGGCAATTCTCTCTTGGATAACAAGAATGCTGTGCATACCTGAAGACAAGTTGTTGAAGACGTTCGACAACAAAATGTCAATCTTTTCTTCGCTCCAGTCATGAATGATGTGTGTCAGTACGTACAGGTCAGCGGGTGGTAGTTTTGGTTCAAAAAAGTCTCCTTCGACGTAACTCACATTTTGTTGATTGGGACATTCATCCAACGTGGGAGTGAAGTGCGACGAACACTTAACAACTTGTGGTAAATCCAGGACTGTGATCTTCATGTCAGGGTAGGCTGTACAAGCTGCGTATGCAATGTCACCGGTACATCCTGAGTCAAAGAAAAGTAACGTTACTTCTTTCACGCTATTTATTATTAACTAATATCGATACTGCTAAAAATATCTGAACTAGTTCTTGTCAAACTGAGTTTTATAAATAATTAGTTATAAATAGATGTTGGACTTCACGTGGAGATAGCTGATTGCTAGGACAGAGGACTTACAAAACTCTTTTGTCCTCCCTTCGATTCTATAAATTGATGGTCGTCAGTTTGTTTATATCCTGCAAGAATGTCCACGGTTATTGATTACAGTCCCACGCATCGTCTCATCCCACGCAAATGATACAACTCAGAGCTAGACACTAAATTACTGATCTTCTTCTGCTTGGTTGATGACACTCAGGATCAGTATCGACAACTGAGAAGTTGGAAAGCAGGATTCTGAGTGGAACAAAACTGATTTTGAATTTGCGCAGTTTTTTGAAGCTATGATAATTATGACTTTACAATACACTGAATACCTAAGTGAAATATGCGGATATTTGTGATTCTGTAAATAACCTTTGGAAATGTTTGTACAAGTCACTTCTTGTGTGGAATCACTGTCTTCCGCAGACATAACTGATTCTTTTTTGACTATCTATATTTACGATTTTGTCGCATATACAGCTAGACCATGAGCACTGTTGTGTAACAAACTAATCACATGAACACGGCGTTCTGATCAAGAGAATAATGAAGTTAACAAGTTCAAACATGCAAGTGAAGTTAATGAAGTGTACCATTTTAAGAGTCAGTCATGTCGGAAAAATGCTCCTCAACGTCATCATCGTTTATCGACATTTTGGAACTGATCGACTGATGAATATGTTTTCGCATATTTGAAGAGGTGCGTATTTAGTACAACTCATTTTGGAATAATAATTAATGATAATAATAATAATAATAATAATAATAATAATAATAATAATAATAATAATAATAATAATAATAATAATAATAATAACCTTTACTCGGCAGGATGATTATTAAAGCTATATTAAAGCTTGTGGGGAAAGAAAAAAGGTTAGCACTATTTGGCACTATTTGAATATTTCAATAAATCAAAGGTTATTGTACAGTGTGGATACCGTAGTTATGCTATACCTCCAAGATCACACATGTTATGATACGACGAAGCCAAATCAAAGGCTGTCACCACCACCATAGCAGCAGGCCGACAGGTCCCTCGCATGGCTTCCATGCATTGGATACAACTCTCTTTAGTCGCGCAGACCTCTTTGAAAAAATCTGTTGCAGAAGATTTATTGAAAGACCTTTGCCATTGATTATCGCCATCACGAACTGCCCAATTAAGATTCCCAAACAATCGATAAAGAACATTGTTACCAAAGGCCATCGCACATTTAACTGACTCTGGACTGGTAGTAATGAGGTATTTGGAAGCCATGATGGTATTGCTATAGGTAGGTATTCCTTGATCATGCTTTACTAAGAGTTCCATACAACTTAAAGCATCAAGAATCCTACACGTGGCATCTTCATTAATGGACAGTTGCTGGGACAATGCCTTGGCAGAGAGTGAAGAACCATCTAGAGCATCAAAGATTCCCAGTTCACAGGCAGCAAATAGAGTTTGAGATGCACAGAATCCAAACATCACATCAGTCAAACGCTTAGGGAGAGCGGCCGCTGCTTTGTCGTGAAAAGCACTGCCGTTCAAGTACTGACGACCTTGATTTACATTTTCTTCCTTGTTTAACTCCATGGAGATGCTGAACTCGTGAATCGCAATGAAATACGTTGAGATAAAAATTGAAAAAAAGAGTTCCAAAAATTAAATGAAGTGCTTTTTGAGAAGAAAAGTTTGATTTTTAGTTGATGACTTGTAAATAGTGTTGTCCGTAAATCCACCGGTTCTTTTATTGGTGATTGCATGAAACAGACCATGAAGCTGTTGCTACGAGACTAGACGTAATTCAGCGTACTTCAAATTGCGTTGTCTTTTGTTTCGAGATCATTAAGAAGTAGCAGTAGAACAAATTACTTTGAAAAAGTTATGTAAATAAAGTGAATTATTTGCGTTGGTCTGAATGTGACACCTCCTTCCTTGTCACTGGCTTCCTACGTAAGAAAGAATGTTGCTCAAATACCATAAATATTATCTTTTGTTCACCTAAATACTTCAACATAGAGTGCAATTTAGAAAAGCTTGAAAACTAAATAACTAATTAGTACTAAATAGCACTAATGAAACAATAGAAAACAATAGAAATAGCACTATTTAGTACTATTTAAAGTTAGTACTATATTTCACGCTTTTCTAAATAGCACTCTATCCCAAACATGACACAGTATATAAGGTCTGATATTATGAATTCTAACAAATAAATATTTTTCATTCCAGGTTGATCAGGTCGATAAGCAAATTAAGGAACCTACAACTGAACAAGAGAAGTGTCCCGCATATAGCTAGTAACATCAGTCAATTTTCAATCAATCGTTTCAATCAATCGTTTATTTACCCACGTTAACGTCTAGGAGCAAAAGCTCGTTCAAAATACGAACGTGTAAAAATGATCTATGATAAATTTTGACGTCATTGCCAATGAAAAGACATCTACCCCTCCATCTACTTGAACTCTATTTCTTACTGCTAAAGGTTCATGTCAGTACGTTATGGTTGAATGGACATGTCATTATCATGCAGGACTCCAGGTGTATATACATGCCACCTGTATGTGTAGAAGTGAAAAGAATGCAGTGATTTACGCGCCAATGATCACTGAAACTCGAAGGAATATTGGTTGTGAGCGTACGTAGTGATCAGGCGACTGATGACAAGTGACGTCGTACTTTTGCGGTGTTTGTACGTGTTCGTGCTACAGTTGGTGTAGAATACTCTCATGGGGGATAGATTCTTAAAATAGTTCAATTTCCAAATTTAGAACTTCCTTTATAGAATGAAAGGATCGATAATCCGCTCACCCTTGCCGGCTGGAAAGCTAAAGTTCCTTGAGTTGTTTAGACATCTGTCTGCAGCGTCGTCATCGAGCCTGCACACTGACAAGAAGAAATGAACACATAGCACTGTCGACACACAGCAGGCGAAACAACGGGGTGGTACAAAGGTTGCACGACATCAACCAACCTCACGACTCCTCACACGTACCAATCACGTACCTGCTTACAGCTCGATTGCATTCCAGTGTTAGTTTTGCATTCGTGGCCCTGAGTATGGGACCGAAACTAAAGACTTACAGTACAACCCTGGTTCCGCTAACTCGAACACAAGGCCCTTGGTTTTCAGTCCTTTATCAGTATAACTATAAATCGCCTAAGCTATTGAATTTTGTCAGATACCGCCTTGTCGTTGTTTTACGTCCTGCCATCTCATTGTGTGCCAGTCTCAGATCCTACTGGTACTTCCATTGAATACATCCCTGGTAGTCTCGTACTACTGATATACTTCTCCACTATACCTCTTTATAACCCATCGATAAATTTTCGCGCGCGCCCATTGGTTAAAACGGGTCACGTGGTACGTGGTTCTTTTGGGGGATTTTAACGTCGATACGACAGGTATTTGAGGTATTTTATTATTTTTATTATTAGAATTTTTCGATCCTTGAACTACGGAACAAACGTCAAAATCGGCGCTCAAAAAATTACTCAAATAAAACCCAAAATATCAATGGCTCTGATATCAGTTATTCTGATTTATTAATATGATTGCGTGATGCGGTTCGTACGTCATTACAGAACTAATTCCCAGTTCCGTGAGGCCTGGGAGCAAATGTTCGGTTAAAATCAGCGTCTTTGAGCTAATTTGAACGGAAAACACTAGATCCCAATGACCAAAACCAGGTCAAGATTTGAATAACAATAGGAACTATTGAATAACAATAGGAACTATTGAATAACAATAGGAACTATTGTACAACAATAGGAACTATTGTTAGATATGCCTCGTTCTACAAAGGACATGTCTTTGTAGGACGAGGCATCTATTGTTATTCAAATCTTGGCCTGGTTTTGGTCATTGGGATCTAGTGGTTTCCAATTTGAACTCCACGCCACTGTAGTTGAGGGCCTCGGTAGCTCAGTGGGTAGAGCATAGGCAGCCCAACCATTGCTTTTGAGGCTATTAAAAATATATTTGCGTCGTTTTTTGATGGGTTTCCTTTGGTAGAGAGCACGCACGCGCAATACGTAAAGTTCGGTTCCCTGTGCATAAAAATGCATTATATTGGGCTACCTGTGCGCGTCCCGCAAGAAGCGCCCGCAGCAATGTACATAGCTAAAATCTTGGAACTCTTTATTTATTGCCTTCAGGCCATTGCATGTAATAATTAATGAGTATGAGAAGTCGTTCCACCCCGTCTAGTCCTCATTCTCGGCTTTGAAATACTACAGTCATTCTACAATAAAGTCACGTGATTCATTGTGTATTCAATTTCCTCGCGTGGGATTTCAATTTGAGATGCAAAAGTGCACGGCCTTGTGAGAAATGAATGTAATGCCGCTGGTATCAACTCGCAGTTCCGCGCACAGAAATTGAAAACATAATGAATCACGTGACTTTATTGTAGTCTTTTCATCTGGACAACCTTTTTGAGAATGACTGTATATCATACAGAGTGCAAACCATATGTCCGTGAAATAGTACTCAATTACTAAATAGTGTTATCTCCATTGTTTTCTATTGTTTCATCAGTGCTATTTAGTACTAATTAGTTAGCACTGTTTCACGGACAGTGATTCCAATAAACCTGGGCATTAGTAACTACACCAATACACACTATTAGACTCTCACTCTTTTGTTTTCTTTTGTTTCTTTGCACCTAATAAACACCGACAGCTAATTAGTAGTACCCAGGTGTATTGGAATCACTCTATGGTTTGCACTCTATACGGTTGGGGTGCAGAGGGGAGTGTTGCTTGAAAAACTTTAATAGCAACATGGTATTCTTCTTCATGCCTCTGTTCATATTATTATCATATTAACTTGTGTTTACTTTAGTGGTTTATAGGGTGAATCCAGTACGACACGTATCTAGAACGATAAAAGCTCGTAAGAATGTCATCTGACGAACCAATGGAACGAGGCAATGGACTGAACTACACGAAAAAACTACCATGTTTTTAAAAGTTTTTATTTGAACAGAACATCTCTTTGAACAAATAACGTCATATAACATAAAACTATTGGAGTATTAGATCTGCACCTTTTTCTAACACATAACAATATAACAACATGTAAAAATAAATCCTACATTTTTAATATACTATTGATAAAACTATCTAGGGTTACCACGGTTACAAGGTCACGGTGCGCAATGATTCCTTGCGATTATTAAATTGCAAATACGTATACACGACGTTCGTTCTTATCCAACGTCTTTGCAATATATTTCCCGTGCAATAATAGCAGTATAACATGATATAATGCCTCGAGGATAGGCTACATAATTCATAAATTAGATAATAATGTAGAGATTTCTAGAATTCTATCTTTAGAACGACAACGGGTAACAACACAAATAACCTTATTGCATTACCAAAGTAACACTCGATTTGAGTTGCATCTCGCTCTACTCTCAAAGAACAATTATTTACTTAATAATCGTGAAATAATTGAATAATGTTTAATACATCCTCGGAAACCCCTACAGCCCCTGGGGAAACCCCTACAGCCCCTGGGGAAACCCCTACAGCCCCTGGGGAAACCCCTACAGCCCCTAGGGAAACCCCTACAGCCCCTGGGTTTCCGAGGATGTGTTTAATAGTGATAATATTTTATCTTTGATTTAAAATGAAAAGTAATCTTTGAAATCATTATAGTGGAAACAATAAAACATTAAAAGAGTGATATGTACAGCATAACGCATTTATAGCTGATCATCAATGCGAGGCTAAAGTGTCAAAAGAACAATATGCATCCTTGCGGACCTCGCCCTGATGTTGTTAAGGTTAGTACAGTAGCCTTTACAATAAATAAAGTTTAAAAGCCTTCTACAAAATGTTGTGTTAGTTTGGCCGACAAAACAGGAAGTGAACTTTATGAACAAATAACTACAAATAAGAGAGAGAATACCATTGTAGTACTTGGCTGATAGGCTAACTAAAACTCCTTGCAAATAGCCATTCATACTAAGAGGCTAAACTTGCGACTTCTCGACACGGCATCAACAAGTATACTATTAACAGGAAGATCAATAACGCCGAAAGATAACCGAGTTTAGTTGAGTAGAGTTTGTGACATCCAGCATTAAGGTAATGGTTGTCATTACAATGGAACTGATTACTACCTAACTAGCACCCTCTTCTTTCCTCCTCCCCTTTCCCTACCCTTAAGGCCAGGCTATGCAGGCTATGCAGGCTATGCAGGCTATGCAGGCTATGCAGGCTATACCTAACCAACTGTTGCCACCTTTTTCTGAGATTCGATAATGAACACAGGATCAAAAACATTAATGACTTAAGGAATATTGTTGCAGTGTTTATAGAGAGAGAGCCATGCCTATCTATCTATACCATGACTTAAGGAATATTATTGCAGTGTTTATAGAGAGCGGCCATGCCTATCTATCTATACCATGACTTAAGGAATATTGTTGCAGTGTTTATAAAGAGAGAGCCATGCCTATCTATCTATACCATGACTTAAGGAATATTGTTGCAGTGTTTATAGAGAGAGAGAGCCATGCCTATCTATCTATACCATGACTTAAGGAATATATTTTATGCAGTGTTTATATACCAGAGAGAGAGGCCATGCCTATCTATCTATACCATGACTTAAGGAATATTGTTGCAGTGTTTATAGAGAGAGCCATGCCTATGCCTATCTATCTATACCATGACTTAAGGAATATTATTGCAGTGTTTATAGAGAGAGAGCCATGCCTATCTATCTATACCATGACTTAAGGAATATTGTTGCAGTGTTTATAGAGAGAGGAGCCATGCCTATCTATCTATACCATGACTTAAGGAATATTGTTGCAGTGTTTATAAAGAGAGAGAGAGCCATGCCTATCTATCAATACCATGACTTAAGGAATATTGTTGCAGTGTTTATAGAGAGAGAGCCATGCCTATCTATCTATACCATGACTTAAGGAATATTGTTGCAGTGTTTATATGCCTATCTATCTATACCATGCAGTGTTTATAGAGAGAGAGCCATGCCTATCTATCTATACCATGACTTAAGGAATATTGTTGCAGTGTTTATAGAGAGAGAGAGCCATGCCTATCTATCTATACCATGACTTAAGGAATATTGTTGCAGTGTTTATAGAGAGAGAGCCATGCCTATCTATCTATACCATGACTTAAGGAATATTATTGCAGTGTTTATAGAGAGAGCGGCATGCCTATCTATCTATACCATGACTTAAGGAATATTGTTGCAGTGTTTATAGAGAGAGCCATGCCTATCTATCTATACCATGACTTAAGGAATATTATTGCAGTGTTTATAGAGAGAGAGCCATGCCTATCTATCTATACCATGACTTAAGGAATATTGTTGCAGTGTTTATAGAGAGGGCCATGCCTATCTATCTATACCATGACTTAAGGAATATTGTTGCAGTGTTTATAAAGAGAGAGCCATGCCTATCTATCTATACCATGACTTAAGGAATATTGTTGCAGTGTTTATAGAGAGAGAGCCATGCCTATCTATCTATACCATGACTTAAGGAATATTGTTGCAGTGTTTATAGAGAGAGAGCCATGCCTATCTATCTATACCATGACTTAAGGAATATTGTTGCAGTGTTTATAGAGAGAGAGCCATGCCTATATAGAGAGAGAGAGAGAGCCATGCCTATCTATCTATACCATGACTTAAGGAATATTGTTGCAGTGTTTATAGAGAGAGCCATGCCTATCTATCTATACCATGACAAGTTCGTTATTCAAGCAATCAGTTGTTTGGTTCACCATAAGCTTGTTGTCTTTGTGGGACGTACATTGCTTGTCTGGTATTAAACTTGTTAGATTTGACGCTGTAGTATACAGTTGTTGTTGGCGGTCCTTTATTCGCGTCTATACTTTCACTCGCATGTGGATAAAGTTCTAAGACCAGAAATAATCACGATTAAATGATGTTCAAAAACTCATGCATAATTAATGAACAATTCGTCCAATCAGAAGGACGAAATCCATCACGTGCATGTACCTTATAATAATAATAATAATAATAATAATAATAATAATAATAATAATAATAATAATAATAATAATAATAATAATAATAATAATAATAATAATAATAATAATAATAATAATAATAATAATAATAATAATAATAATAATAATAATAATAATAATAATAACGTTTTAGGTGCACTCTACAAAGACTCAGTGCTCTTACAAAGTCTAAGCAATATTAATCAAAGGTCTCAATGAAACGACTCACGGATAACTTTAAGCAAGATAACAAACCAATACAGTACTGATAAATAAAAGGCATTTTTATATTGAAATAATACGAAATATGGTTGTAAAATAGACTGAACCATATCTTAACATAGTTAATTCATCGATAGTAAACAATCCACCAGACTATTCCTCAGTTCAATTCTTTGATATACTACACTTTTATATACTACACTTTTATATACTACACTTTTATATACTCAGCTTGCTAATAACCATCTATCTATTCATTGCTAATAACCATCTATCTATTCCTTGCTACTAACCATCTATCTATCTATCTATCTATCTATCGTGATAGGTGTCTATCTATCTATCTATCTATCTATTGCCATAGCAATTATCTTCAGTTTGTTTCTGTTTTAGAGCAGTTTTTGACCTAATTTCGTAGACATTTTTTGGGAATTTGTACATTTTTCAACAAACCGTCCGCCATTTTGTTTTTACACTTGCAAATATTAGAGCGTGCAAAGCAGGCTGGAGGACTTTCAAACAATAGACCATTGTTACACATTTTCTTATGCAAATGAGCAAAGTGATAGCATAGACTCCCAAATACTCCTACGGATTATCCGTGAGTCAAAAACTAACTATAATTTACAATTTCAATATCTAAGTACTAACAAATAATAACATTACCCGGTAAAAAAGAATAATAATGAGGATGAAACTTTATCTAAAGTCTCACCCTCATTAGTATTATTTATATAAAGAACACTAATAAGGGAAGGTCTCGTATTAATAATAATAATAAAGCCTTTATTTTACGAGGGTAGCACTAAATAGCTAAAGCTAATGAACTTGTGGCCCTCAGTAACTAATAACTATGTAAATATGTAACAATATGATAAAATATATGATATTGTCATTGACCTCCCAGTTCCCTGTACGGGACGACATAAGTGTTGTCCAGAAAGATTGCTCCTTGGTCACACTTTCGGACCGTTGTTCAAATGTGGGATCTTTTTGAGAGTATCAGTAGTATCGGTGCGCATGTGTGAGGCGTTAGAAGCAACACGACACTGCTATGATTTCATTGCTGTTTTATACTGAAATCATTTGAAAATGTATTATTTTGGAAGATCGTTTTTGGCTGTTCAATAAACTCGTATAGATCGTGTTTTATCGGGTCTAAAACCACGAGGCGAACCCGATAAAACACTCCTGCTCGTTTATTAAACAGTACATAAATGTCACGAAGCAGGTATCGATCCTTTACCTTGTCCATGTAATTCTTTGACTCCTCGAACAAACTGCACAGTCCCTGGTGGTGGCATGGGATAGTAGGCTTGCCGTACAGCAGGTGTAGGTGCCATAGGGTCATAATGAATGACAGGCTGGTATGCCTGGTGCCCATGGTAACCAACATGAGCTGGTTGCCACTGCATTCCTGGAGGAGGTTGAGGAAGGCCTTGTGGAGTTACAGTGGATGGGCTTGGAACAGGTCCTTTCATTGGAAATGCTGGTTGCGCTTGAACAGGAACCATGACTTGAGGTCTGGGAACCATTGCTACTTGCGTTGGTTGAGCATAGACTGGGACGGCAGTCATCGTGGTGGCTGGGAGAGACTGGGCATTAGGTTCCGTCTACATGATAAAGTCAGAGTGTTAGTCAAATCATTACCATTCAAACAATGATAGACTAGAGCTTACCCAGGCAATGATGGGGAAAGGACGAAGTGACGTAATAGATGTCATTTCACAGCCACCATGGAAATCCTGAAAGGAAACCATACACTGTTGTCCATCGGGAGTCACGTGCTCAATCTTAGCACTGTAGTACTGTGAACCAATAAGACATGTGTATAAGCATGTACAATCTACATATGTGATACAGTCACGTGCTCAATCTTAGCACTGTAGTACTGTCAACCAATAAGACATGTGTATAAGTATGTACAATCTACATATGTACTACAGTCACGTGCTCAATCTTAGCACTGTAGTACTGTCAACCAATAAGACATGTGTATAAGTATGTACAATCTACATATGTACTACAGTCACGTGCTCAATCTTAGCACTGTAGTACTGTGAACCAATAAGACATGTGTATAAGTATGTACAATCTACTATATGTACCAATAAGACATGTGTATAAGTACAATCTACAGTCACGTGCTCAATCTTAGCACTGTAGTACTGTCAACCAATAAGACATGTGTATAAGTATGTACAATCTACATATGTGATACAGTCACGTGCTCAATCTTAGCACTGTAGTACTGTCAACCAATAAGACATGTGTATAAGTATGTACAATCTACATATGTACTACAGTCACGTGCTCAATCTTAGCACTGTAGTACTGTCAACCAATAAGACATGTGTATAAGTATGTACAATCTACATATGTACTACAGTCACGTGCTCAATCTTAGCACTGTAGTACTGTGAACCAATAAGACATGTGTATAAGTATGTACAATCTACATATGTACTACAGTCACGTGCTCAATCTTAGCACTGTAGTACTGTCAACCAATAAGACATGTGTATAAGTATCAATCTTAGTACAAAGACATGTGTATAAGTATGTACAATCTACATATGTACTACAGTCACGTGCTCAATCTTAGCACTGTAGTACTGTCAACCAATAAGACATGTGTATAAGTATGTACAATCTACATATGTACTACACGTGCACTTAGCACTGTAGTACTCAATCTTAGCACTACAGTACTGTGTGACCAATAAGACATGTGTATAAGTATGTACAATCTACATATGTACTACAGTCACGTGCTCAATCTTAGCACTGTAGTACTGTGAACCAATAAGACATGTGTATAAGTATGTACAATCTACATATGTACTACAGTCACGTGCTCAATCTTAGCACTGTAGTACTGTGAACCAATAAGACATGTGTATAAGTATGTACAATCTACATATGTACTACAGTCACGTGCTCAATCTTAGCACTGTAGTACTGTGAACCAATAAGACATGTGTATAAGTATGTACAATCTACATATGTACTACAGTCACGTGCTCAATCTTAGCACTGTAGTACTGTCAACCAATAAGACATGTGTATAAGTATGTACATCTACATATGTACTACAGTCACGTGCTCTCAATCTTAGCACTGTAGTACTGTCAACCAATAAGACATGTGTATAAGTATGTACAATCTACATATGTACTACAGTCACGTGCTCAATCTTAGCACTGTAGTACTGTGAACCAATAAGACATGTGTATAAGTATGTACAATCTACATATGTACTACAGTCACGTGCTCAATCTTAGCACTGTAGTACTGTGAACCAATAAGACATGTGTATAAGTATGTACAATCTACATATGTACTACAGTCACGTGCTCAATCTTAGCACTGTAGTACTGTGAACCAATAAGACATGTGTATAAGTATGTACAATCTACATATGTACTACAGTCACGTGCTCAATCTTAGCACTGTAGTACTGTCAACCAATAAGACATGTGTATAAGTATGTACAATCTACATATGTACTACAGTCACGTGCTCAATCTTAGCACTGTAGTACTGTCAACCAATAAGACATGTGTATAAGTATGTACAATCTACATATGTGATACAGTCACGTGCTCAATCTTAGCACTGTAGTACTGTCAACCAATAAGACATGTGTATAAGTATGTACAATCTACATATGTACTACAGTCACGTGCTCAATCTTAGCACTGTAGTACTGTGAACCAATAAGACATGTGTATAAGTATGTACAATCTACATATGTACTACAGTCACGTGCTCAATCTTAGCACTGTAGTACTGTCAACCAATAAGACATGTGTATAAGTATGTACAATCTACATATGTACTACAGTCACGTGCTCAATCTTAGCACTGTAGTACTGTCAACCAATAAGACATGTGTATAAGTATGTACAATCTACATATGTGATACAGTCACGTGCTCAATCTTAGCACTGTAGTACTGTCAACCAATAAGACATGTGTATAAGTATGTACAATCTACATATGTACTACAGTCACGTGCTCAATCTTAGCACTGTAGTACTGTGAACCAATAAGACATGTGTATAAGTATGTACAATCTACATATGTACTACAGTCACGTGCTCAATCTTAGCACTGTAGTACTGTCAACCAATAAGACATGTGTATAAGTATGTACAATCTACATATGTACTACAGTCACGTGCTCAATCTTAGCACTGTAGTATTGTGAACCAATAAGACATGTGTATAAGTATGTACAATCTACATATGTACTACAGTCACGTGCTCAATCTTAGCACTGTAGTACTGTGAACCAATAAGACATGTGTATAAGTATGTACAATCTACATATGTACTACAGTCACGTGCTCAATCTTAGCACTGTAGTACTGTCAACCAATAAGACATGTGTATAAGTATGTACAATCTACATATGTACTACAGTCACGTGCTCAATCTTAGCACTGTAGTACTGTGAACCAATAAGACATGTGTATAAGTATGTACAATCTACATATGTACTACAGTCACGTGCTCAATCTTAGCACTGTAGTACTGTCAACCAATAAGACATGTGTATAAGTATGTACAATCTACATATGTGATACAGTCACGTGCTCAATCTTAGCACTGTAGTACTGTCAACCAATAAGACATGTGTATAAGTATGTACAATCTACATATGTACTACAGTCACGTGCTCAATCTTAGCACTGTAGTACTGTCAACCAATAAGACATGTGTATAAGTATGTACAATCTACATATGTGATACAGTCACGTGCTCAATCTTAGCACTGTAGTACTGTGAACCAATAAGACATGTGTATAAGTATGTACAATCTACATATGTACTACAGTCACGTGCTCAATCTTAGCACTGTAGTACTGTGAACCAATAAGACATGTGTATAAGTATGTACAATCTACATATGTACTACAGTCACGTGCTCAATCTTAGCACTGTAGTACTGTGAACCAATAAGACATGTGTATAAGTATGTACAATCTACATATGTACTACAGTCACGTGCTCAATCTTAGCACTGTAGTACTGTCAACCAATAAGACATGTGTATAAGTATGTACAATCTACATATGTACTACAGTCACGTGCTCAATCTTAGCACTGTAGTACTGTGAACCAATAAGACATGTGTATAAGTATGTACAATCTACATATGTACTACAGTCACGTGCTCAATCTTAGCACTGTAGTACTGTGAACCAATAAGACATGTGTATAAGTATGTACAATCTACATATGTACTACAGTCACGTGCTCAATCTTAGCACTGTAGTACTGTGAACCAATAAGACATGTGTATAAGTATGTACAATCTACATATGTGATACAGTCACGTGCTCAATCTTAGCACTGTAGTACTGTGAACCAATAAGACATGTGTATAAGTATGTACAATCTACATATGTACTACAGTCACGTGCTCAATCTTAGCACTGTAGTACTGTCAACCAATAAGACATGTGTATAAGTATGTACAATCTACATATGTGATACAGTCACGTGCTCAATCTTAGCACTGTAGTACTGTGAACCAATAAGACATGTGTATAAGTATGTACAATCTACATATGTACTACAGTCACGTGCTCAATCTTAGCACTGTAGTACTGTCAACCAATAAGACATGTGTATAAGTATGTACAATCTACATATGTGACTACAGTCACGTGCTCAATCTTAGCACTGTAGTACTGTGAACCAATAAGACATGTGTATAAGTATGTACAATCTACATATGTACTACAGTCACGTGCTCAATCTTAGCACTGTAGTACTGTGAACCAATAAGACATGTGTATAAGTATGTACAATCTACATATGTACTACAGTCACGTGCTCAATCTTAGCACTGTAGTACTGTGAACCAATAAGACATGTGTATAAGTATGTACAATCTACATATGTACTACAGTCACGTGCTCAATCTTAGCACTGTAGTACTGTGAACCAATAAGACATGTGTATAAGTATGTACAATCTACATATGTACTACAGTCACGTGCTCAATCTTAGCACTGTAGTACTGTGAACCAATAAGACATGTGTATAAGTATGTACAATCTACATATGTACTACAGTCACGTGCTCAATCTTAGCACTGTAGTACTGTGAACCAATAAGACATGTGTATAAGTATGTACAATCTACATATGTACTACAGTCACGTGCTCAATCTTAGCACTGTAGTACTGTGAACCAATAAGACATGTGTATAAGTATGTACAATCTACATATGTGACTACAGTCACGTGCTCAATCTTAGCACTGTAGTACTGTCAACCAATAAGACATGTGTATAAGTATGTACAATCTACATATGTACTACAGTCACGTGCTCAATCTTAGCACTGTAGTACTGTGAACCAATAAGACATGTGTATGTACATCTACATATGTATACAGTACACGTGCTCAATCTTATATGTAGTACTGTGAACCAATAAGACATGTGTATAAGTATGTACAATCTACATATGTACAGTCACGTGCTCAATCTTAGCACTGTAGTACTGTCAACCAATAAGACATGTGTATAAGTATGTACAATCTACATATGTACTACAGTCACGTGCTCAATCTTAGCACTGTAGTACTGTGAACCAATAAGACATGTGTATAAGTATGTACAATCTACATATGTACACAGTCACGTGCTAATCTTAGCACTGTATGTACAATCATACAAGTATGTACAATCTACATATGTACTACAGTCACGTGCTCAATCTTAGCACTGTAGTACTGTGAACCAATAAGACATGTGTATAAGTATGTACAATCTACATATGTACTACAGTCACGTGCTCAATCTTAGCACTGTAGTACTGTGAACCAATAAGACATGTGTATAAGTATGTACAATCTACATATGTACTACAGTCACGTGCTCAATCTTAGCACTGTAGTACTGTGAACCAATAAGACATGTGTATAAGTATGTACAATCTACATATGTACTACAGTCACGTGCTCAATCTTAGCACTGTAGTACTGTGAACCAATAAGACATGTGTATAAGTATGTACAATCTACATATGTACTACAGTCACGTGCTCAATCTTAGCACTGTAGTACTGTGAACCAATAAGACATGTGTATAAGTATGTACAATCTACATATGTACTACAGTCACGTGCTCAATCTTAGCACTGTAGTACTGTGAACCAATAAGACATGTGTATAAGTATGTACAATCTACATATGTGATACAGTCACGTGCTCAATCTTAGCACTGTAGTACTGTGAACCAATAAGACATGTGTATAAGTATGTACAATCTACATATGTGATACAGTCACGTGCTCAATCTTAGCACTGTAGTACTGTGAACCAATAAGACATGTGTATAAGTATGTACAATCTACATATGTACTACAGTCACGTGCTCAATCTTAGCACTGTAGTACTGTGAACCAATAAGACATGTGTATAAGTATGTACAATCTACATATGTACTACAGTCACGTGCTCAATCTTAGCACTGTAGTACTGTGAACCAATAAGACATGTGTATAAGTATGTACAATCTACATATGTACTACAGTCACGTGCTCAATCTTAGCACTGTAGTACTGTGAACCAATAAGACATGTGTATAAGTATGTACAATCTACATATGTACTACAGTCACGTGCTCAATCTTAGCACTGTAGTACTGTGAACCAATAAGACATGTGTATAAGTATGTACAATCTACATATGTGACTACAGTCACGTGCTCAATCTTAGCACTGTAGTACTGTGAACCAATAAGACATGTGTATAAGTATGTACAATCTACATATGTACTACAGTCACGTGCTCAATCTTAGCACTGTAGTACTGTGAACCAATAAGACATGTGTATAAGTATGTACAATCTACATATGTACATGTACTACAGTCACGTGCTCAATCTTAGCACTGTAGTACTGTGAACCAATAAGACATGTGTATAAGTATGTACAATCTACATATGTACTACAGTCACGTGCTCAATCTTAGCACTGTAGTACTGTGAACCAATAAGACATGTGTATAAGTATGTACAATCTACATATGTACATGTACTAACAGTCACGTGCTCAATCTTAGCACTGTAGTACTGTCAACCAATAAGACATGTGTATAAGTATGTACAATCTACATATGTACTACAGTCACGTGCTCAATCTTAGCACTGTAGTACTGTGAACCAATAAGACATGTGTATAAGTATGTACAATCTACATATGTACATGTACTAACAGTCACGTGCTCAATCTTAGCACTGTAGTACTGTCAACCAATAAGACATGTGTATAAGTATGTACAATCTACATATGTACTACAGTCACGTGCTCAATCTTAGCACTGTAGTACTGTGAACCAATAAGACATGTGTATAAGTATGTACAATCTACATATGTGATACAGTCACGTGCTCAATCTTAGCACTGTAGTACTGTGAACCAATAAGACATGTGTATAAGTATGTACAATCTACATATGTACTACAGTCACGTGCTCAATCTTAGCACTGTAGTACTGTGAACCAATAAGACATGTGTATAAGTATGTACAATCTACATATGTGATACAGTCACGTGCTCAATCTTAGCACTGTAGTACTGTGAACCAATAAGACATGTGTATAAGTATGTACAATCTACATATGTACTACAGTCACGTGCTCAATCTTAGCACTGTAGTACTGTGAACCAATAAGACATGTGTATAAGTATGTACAATCTACATATGTGATACAGTCACGTCACGTGCTCAATCTTAGCACTGTAGTACTGTGAACCAATAAGACATGTGTATATATGTACAATATGTACAATCTACATATGTACTACAGTCACGTGCTCAATCTTAGCACTGTAGTACTGTGAACCAATAAGACATGTGTATAAGTATGTACAATCTACATATGTGATACAGTCACGTGCTCAATCTTAGCACTGTAGTACTGTGAACCAATAAGACATGTGTATAAGTATGTACAATCTACATATGTGATACAGTCACGTGCTCAATCTTAGCACTGTAGTACTGTGAACCAATAAGACATGTGTATAAGTATGTACAATCTACATATGTACTACAGTCACGTGCTCAATCTTAGCACTGTAGTACTGTGAACCAATAAGACATGTGTATAAGTATGTACAATCTACATATGTACTACAGTCACGTGCTCAATCTTAGCACTGTAGTACTGTGAACCAATAAGACATGTGTATAAGTATGTACAATCTACATATGTGATACAGTCACGTGCTCAATCTTAGCACTGTAGTACTGTGAACCAATAAGACATGTGTATAAGTATGTACAATCTACATATGTACTACAGTCACGTGCTCAATCTTAGCACTGTAGTACTGTGAACCAATAAGACATGTGTATAAGTATGTACAATCTACATATGTACTACAGTCACGTGCTCAATCTTAGCACTGTAGTACTGTGAACCAATAAGACATGTGTATAAGTATGTACAATCTACATATGTGATACAGTCACGTGCTCAATCTTAGCACTGTAGTACTGTGAACCAATAAGACATGTGTATAAGTATGTACAATCTACATATGTACTACAGTCACGTGCTCAATCTTAGCACTGTAGTACTGTGAACCAATAAGACATGTGTATAAGTATGTACAATCTACATATGTACTACAGTCACGTGCTCAATCTTAGCACTGTAGTACTGTGAACCAATAAGACATGTGTATAAGTATGTACAATCTACATATGTACTACAGTCACGTGCTCAATCTTAGCACTGTAGTACTGTGAACCAATAAGACATGTGTATAAGTATGTACAATCTACATATGTACTACAGTCACGTGCTCAATCTTAGCACTGTAGTAGCACTGTACTGTCAACCAATAAGACATGTGTATAAGTATGTACAATCTACATATGTACTACAGTCACGTGCTCAATCTTAGCACTGTAGTACTGTGAACCAATAAGACATGTGTATAAGTATGTACAATCTACATATGTGATACAGTCACGTGCTCAATCTTAGCACTGTAGTACTGTGAACCAATAAGACATGTGTATAAGTATGTACAATCTACATATGTACTACAGTCACGTGCTCAATCTTAGCACTGTAGTACTGTGAACCAATAAGACATGTGTATAAGTATGTACAATCTACATATGTGATACAGATAGTTGTACACTGGCTGTACTACCATAGTTGTACACTGGCTGTACTACCATAGTTGTACACTGGCTGTACTACCATAGTTGTACACTGGCTGTACTACCATAGTTGTACACTGGCTGTACTACCATAGTTGTACACTGGCTGTACTACCATAGTTGTACACTGGCTGTATACCATAGTGTACACTGGCTGTACTACCATAGTTGTACACTGGCTGTACTACCATAGTTGTACACTGGCTGTACTACCATAGTTGTACACTGGCTGTACTACCATAGTTGTACACTGGCTGTACTACCATAGTTGTACACTGGCTGTACTACCATAGTTGTACACTGGCTGTACTACCATAGTTGTACACTGGCTGTACTACCATAGTTGTACACTGGCTGTACTACCATAGTTGTACACTGTACTACCATAGTTGTACACTGGCTGTACTACCATAGTTGTACACTGGCTGTACTACCATAGTTGTACACTGGCTGTACTACCATAGTTGTACACTGGCTGTACTACCATAGTTGTACACTGGCTGTACTACCATAGTTGTACACTGGCTGTACTACCATAGTTGTACACTGGCTGTACTACCATAGTTGTACACTGGCTGTACTACCATAGTTGTACACTGGCTGTACTACCATAGTTGTACACTGGCTGTACTACTACCATAGTTGGCTACTACCATAGTTGTACACTGGCTGTACTACCATAGTTGTACACTGGCTGTACTACCATAGTTGTACACTGGCTGTACTACCATAGTTGTACACTGGCTGTACTACCATAGTTGTACACTGGCTGTACTACCATAGTTGTACACTGACTGTACTACCATAGTTGTACACTGGCTGTACTACCATAGTTGTACACTGGCTGTACTACCATAGTTGTACACTGGCTGTACTACCATAGTACACTGGCTGTACTACCATAGTTGTACACTGGCTGTACTACCATAGTTGTACACTGGCTGTACTACCATAGTTGTACACTGGCTGTACTACCATAGTTGTACACTGGCTGTACTACCATAGTTGTACACTGGCTGTACTACCATAGTTGTACACTGGCTGTACTACCATAGTTGTACACTGGCTGTACTACCATAGTTGTACACTGGCTGTACTACCATAGTTGTACACTGGCTGTACTACCATAGATGTACACTGGCTGTACTACCATAGTTGTACACTGACTGTACTACCATAGTTGTACACTGGCTGTACTACCATAGTGTACACTGGCTGTACTACCATAGTTGTACTACCATAGTTGTACACTGGCTGTACTACCATAGTTGTACACTGGCTGTACTACCATAGATGTACACTGGCTGTACTACCATAGTAGTTGTACACTGGCTGTACTACCATAGTTGTACACTGGCTGTACTACCATAGATGTACACTGGCTGTACTACCATAGATGTACACTGGCTGTACTACCATAGTTGTACACTGGCTGTACTACCATAGTTGTACACTGGCTGTACTACCATAGTTGTACACTGGCTGTACTACCATAGATGTACACTGGCTGTACTACCATAGATGTACACTGGCTGTACTACCATAGATGCACACTTATCTTATTGTGATGTACTACCATAGTTGTACAATATAAGCCTAGATCTTGAAATTAAAATACATACATTGTTTGCAATCGTTTTTTACTGTTCTCTAGTTGGATTTAAAAGTATATGGAACCAAGTTTCTACCTGATGACATAAATAAAGGAAAAATTGATTCAGTAAGTATTATTTTATGACATTTTTTGAAATCTTATTGTGATGTAAAGATATTCTTGATGGAAATAATTATTAGAAGCAAATTATGCAGGACAGATTAGATAATGGACCTAGTTATGGTATAGTGTCCTTCCATCGACTACTACACAATGAAATATCCAGTGTATATTTCACAAAATAATTTTTTTAGTAGAATTTTGGAACAAATTTCTTGTCATTCATTTTGTCCTAGTACCATTTCTCATTCATTTGCCTTGTTGTATTCTTTTCAGATAAAAGGTCCAGGTGTACTTCAAATTCAAAAGCTTAGAAATATTTCGGCACCAAAAGCCAATGAAGAATCCAGTCATGCTCCTAGACTGTTAAAGTTTCAACTGACAGATGGTCCTGTTAGCTGTCAAGGATTAGAATATACAACCATATCTGATATCAGGTATAAGTACAGTCTTGAGTTATACATTGTTATACAACCATTTCAGGTATAAGTACAGTCAACTTACATCACATAATGTATAATTTTATTACTTGTGGGCAGGCCTTTGGCCGGCATGAGTTGAAAAATGCAGCCCATATTTTTTTTCATGTCAGAAATCTGCAAAGTTGTGCAATATCCGGTTACGATATATATCTGGTTGTCTTACACAAAGTCGAAGAAGGCCATTTTGGAAATGGGGAAGGTGCTTCATGTGGAATTTTTCGAGGGAAATCTTGCACTATTTATATCTATAAACTTAGCCGGACGCCGTCACAATCATGAGATTATAATATATAAATTATGCTATTTATATCTATAAACTTAGCCGGACGCCGTCACAATCATGAGATTATACGCCGTCACAATCATGAGATTATAATATATATGCTATTTATATCTATAAACTTAGCCGGATGCCTTCACAATCATGAGATTATAATATATATGCTATTTATATCTATAAACTTGAAGATGAATCAATTGGACTTGAATTTGCATTATTGCATTTGTTTATTGATAATCATTGTCATTTTCATTTATTGTTTTTTATTATTTTCAAACAAGTTTAAATATCTGTGTTGTTGCTACGCCAAGTCTTTGAGTTCAGGTGAAAACAACTCGAAATCCAGCCGACCCGAAACGCACTAAATATGCCTCAAGCCCTCAAATAACTATCAATCTTTATTTGTAACAAGTATTTGAAGAACGAGGTTAGAAAAGGGAGGCTTTCTAGAAGTGAAAATCAAACTCATATACAAACTCTGGCCACGGCCTTCGAAATTTACACTACCACAGGGATCCTTCAAGCATATAACTGGTGTGTACTATGTACAAGCGCAATCCCACCAGGGTACGAGTGAATCCTGCTACCAGGATCTTGTTACTTATGTTTTATTTCTTTTATGTATTATATTTAGTGTCCCATAAGCCTTGACACTCAAATAAAGTTTATTATTATTATTATTATTATTATTATTATTATTATTATTATTATTATTATTATTATTATTATTATTATTATTATTATTATTATTATTATTATTATTATTATTATTATTATTATTATTATTATTATTATTATTATTATTATTATTATTATTATATTACAGCAGATTTCATATGACTGTGAATAAGCACAACTCATGGCACTGTCAGGCACAACATAGGATGGATTCATTAGAAATCCCAAAACATTACTAGACACATCACAGTCCATCAAAATCTGCTGTAGTGCCTGTAATGTTCTAAAAGTCCATGAATATACACCTGTTTTCAAAAACATTGTCCATTTACAAAATAGTAGATAGTAGAAATGAATTAATTAGAGAAAAAATGAGCCAGAGTTCAGCTTGAGTGCATTTATTTTGTTTCTCTAGTTAATTCCTTTCTACTATTTACTATTTTGTATTTTGTAAATGGACAACGTTTTTGAAAACAGGTGTATACAATGTTAGTTATTTAATAGTATTAATGTTTTGATTGCACAGTTTATCTACTCCTCCTGGCACCAAAATATGTCTGCTAGGATCAGTTCCAGTAAGAAATGGAATGCTTTTGTTGGATGGTGACAATACCAAAGTGCTGGGTGGTGAAGTAGAAAGTCTTATCAGTAAATGGAAGCTGAACAAAGTAATGTCAAATGTCATTCCATAAAATACATTGTTAATTCCTTGTATTATACTACTATTACGTAATTTTACCTTATATGGTCAAGAGAACTCGAAAAATATGGAACTGTATTACCATAGTTCTAAAAGCCGTATTACCATAGTTCTAAAACCGGTTTCACTGCAAAGTTTTGAACATTTTGTGACGTCAAATCCATTGTCAATAAGAGTTCAAACAATGGAAAACCGCTTGCGATTTCTTTTCTACAATAACAAAGTCAAAAAATCATCCAAAAGCAAGGATAAAGTTTGAAAGAAAAAACGTTTCAAGCGCTGCGCGAGCGATTCGTCATTCTATGTGTCTGTTATTGTAAAAGAGTGTGCGGACCTTGAAAGGTTTTGAAATAATTATTAGATAAATTTACTCAAAAACGGACAAAATTTTTTTCGTTCAAAGTAGTATAATAAATAACTTATTTGGTGTTTTTCCTGTAATACGGGCTGATATTTTACTCGTTACTCACATTTTTCCTCGGCCCTTCGGGACTCGGAAAATTACATTCGCAACTCCTAAAATATCAGCCCGTATTACGGGAAAAACCCCAAATAAGATATAAGTATTTGCAGGAATACTTTCTTTTGCATTGATTTTTTACAAGTAAGCAACTTTGCATACCAAAAATATTGGTTATTCTGGAAATGTATGTCTGTCCTGATCTTTTCCTTTTTTAATTATTATAAATTGACTATTTGATCCAGTACTGGATACATACACCTTTTTCACTTACCATGGGACATACATTGTGGTAAATAATAGATACAATATGAGTGGCCATGTTGTATGAAATATACAATCACGAGGTGAAGGCGAGTGATTGGAGAACTCATACAACACGGATGCGAATATTGTATCGGACTTACATACATACATCGGACTTACATGTATATCATACCCACAGATGTATAAAATCATGTTCTACTATAATTTTCAAGATACCAGTAAGTTTGGCCAAGAAAATCAAAGATTTAGTCTATGCAAATCAAGACGATTTTGTATCAAAAATACAAGCTCTTCCATGGCTATGATTTCTATTGTGTTTTCCTCATGAATTATTAATGATATGATAAGAGTAATGATTACACCTCACCATTTATTCTTGTTATGGTACTTTGAGCAATCAAAGTAGTTTAAGGTGGCTCCAGTACATTACATATATGTATAATTTGACACCCGTTCAGCCAACCATATGACAGGTCATGAGTTGGGGAATCATTTTATATGAAAATGATCACTCGAAAGGTTACCATAGCAACGCCATGCCAGCTTTAACAAAGGTCATTTTTCTCATAAAATCAATAAAAATGCACGGTTTACACGGTGAATCTTTTTAATACTTTTCATTATGAAAATTCTACACTTCACCTTTCATTTGACAAAGAACTGAAACATTCCGCACTACAGAATCCAAAATATTGCAAAATATCGATTTTGCAAAATAAAGAAAAATCTGTAGTACCAATTTTTTTCATATTATGTTAATTACTGTAGCTTTAATTACAAAAAAAATGTAAAATTATGAAAAGATTTTACCGTGTAGTTTTTGGAGTTTCTTTTCAAAAAAGATCGCCTGCACGTGACGTCATCAAAATAAAAATTATTCAAGTTCCAGTATTGCTCATGGTCTTGCGCGCGCGCACTTGCTTAAACTATATGGAGCCACCTTAACTCTTGCTCATTTAGACCCGAAAACTCTGGATGATAATATGTAGAAGGAATTATTCATTTTCACAGCAACCAGTGATGTATGACCTTATTGTTGCATTACATATAATAGACCTTGTATAAATTGTGTTTTTTATCTGTCCATTTCCAGTCATTAGCTAAACACTCGCGCAACACTGCCAGTACTGAAGGTGGTCCTCCTCCTTTTGTACCATTCAATCAATCACAAGAAAACAGAGGAAAAGGCAGTAGTGACTATTCTAAAGGTTAGTTAGACTTGTTAGCTTAGTTCATGGTTGGTAATATCATTAGATAGTAGTTAGATGCTATTATAGTACCTCTACAATAACATGTAGATATCATAAGGTAGTTGAATGATAGACTTGTTAGCTTAGTTCATGGTTGGTAATATCATTAGATAGTAGTTAGATGCTATTATAGTACCTCTACAATAACATGTAGATATCATAAGGTAGTTGAATGATAGACTTGTTAGCTTAGTTCATGGTTGGTAATATCATTAGATCGTAGTTAGATGCTATTATAGTACCTCTAGATATGCTAAGGTAGTTGAATGATAGACTTGTTAGCTCAGTTCATGGTTGGTAATATCATTAGATCGTAGTTAGATGCTATTATAGTACCTCTAGATATCATAAGGTAGTTGAATGATAGACTTGTTTGCTTAGTTCATGGTTGGTAATATCATTAGATAGTAGTTAGATGCTATTATAGTACCTCTAGATATGCTAAGGTAGTTGAATGATAGACTTGTTAGCTCAGTTCATGGTTGGTAATATCATTAGATCGTAGTTAGATGCTATTATAGTACCTCTAGATATCATAAGGTAGTTGAATGATAGACTTGTTTGCTTAGTTCATGGTTGGTAATATCATTAGATAGTAGTTAGATGCTATTATAGTACCTCTAGATATGCTAAGGTAGTTGAATGATAGACTTGTTAGCTCAGTTCATGGTTGGTAATATCATTAGATAGTAGTTAGATGCTATTATAGTACCTCTAGATATCATAAGGTAGTTGAATGATAGACTTGTTAGCTCAGTTCATGGTTGGTAATATCATATTGTTGTTGTACAGGAGGCTGTTCTGTATCCAATGGACATGACAACCATGAACACAGTGACTCACAACGAAAACAAGACACAAATAGATCTAAACAAACGCAAGATAATGTAACAAGAAGAGACAGGGACCAAGACAGAGAGCAAGGAGACAACAGGCGTGATGACAGAGAAAGAGGAAAGCCAAGGGGAGGAGATTCATATAGAGGAGAACCAAGACGCAGTAACCAGGAAAGGTTTTATGGGAGAAATGATGGGCGTCCAAGTCAACGAGATAACAAGGGTAATAAGGAATATAAGGGTGTGAATAGGTATTATGAATCTTCATTGGGTAGTGGAGATTATCCTAGAAGAACTGACCATAACAGATCTGAAAGAAATGAAAAACAAAGCACAGACTCTAAGAGAGATAGTCCTGCATCAAGCCGCTCTAGAAGTAGCTCAGGGGCCAGGGAGAATGGTACGACTGATGCAGCATTATCACGTGAGGAGGATTCCATTAGTCGATCCGTGAATGGACATGGAAGGGGTGCTTCAGGTGGGCGTGGCAGTACACGTGGTGGACGAGGAGGAAGAAGGGAAGCATTAGGTGGGTACAATTCAAAAATATCATCTAGTATTCTGCTATGCAATTAAAACCATCTGTCATTCCAGGTCGAGGAAGATCAAATTCTGCAGAGCAAGATGAATCAGAGGAATACAGAGCAAGACAACCATCAGACAAGGGAACACTCTGGGATTTTGTTAAATTAACAATCAAAAGTAAATATAATTTTAGTATCACATATTTAGATTATTAGGAGTGCATGTTCCATCGAGTTTTTTTGTGTATGCTCTTGTGTGTCAATGTCACTTATTATATTATTGCTTATTATTACAAATGTATCACTGCATTTCATTTTTGTTCATGGTTCCTTTTCTAACACAAACTTGACATGTTTTTCCTTCAGCTCCAACATCCACTCCACCTCTATCAGTGAAAGAGACAAAAGAGTCACAGCCTACAGAAAATACATCAAAAGAAAACCAAACCATTGCTACAGACCGTACAACAAAAGAAAACCAAACCATTGCTATAGACCATACAACAGAAAGTGAACCGGCAACGAAGCCTCGACAGCAACATGTAGAACGAACAGATAAAAGAACAAAGCCTGACACCAGACCTATGAACCAACCAGGAAAAGAGCAAAAAACACAAATAAGGAATAGTGAGCGGAAAAGTAAAGATCCCGAGAAAACATCAAAAAATCTAGAGTCTTCCTCTGGTCCCAGTCGAGACAACAAACAACGACAGTACCAACCAAGACAGCAACAGACTAGTGGAAGAGGGAGGGGTCCCAGGGGGAGGCATGAAGATGGCCGATCATACAATCAGAGTCTTCCACCAAGACTTCAAAAGAAACAACAACAACAGCAACAGTATCATCAACAACACTTCATGGATAAAGAGGACAAGTCCAGTTCACCAGGTTCTGGCTCAAGCGGTGAGGGACGTTTAAGTCAGTCACCAAGTGTTGAGTCTGGCCAGTCAGCGTACAGTAGTAAAAGCAGTGAGGATAATGGACATCGACAACAACAACGAAGACAGAAAAACTACCCTAGACACCCAAGACAACAAAGTGAAGCTAACATTGATCAAAGCCAATATGATGCTCAACCAGCACAAAGCACTTATCTAGCAACTCAGCCAGCAGTTCAACATCCTCATTATCATGTTGAACAACATCATTTGTATGAGCAACATGAAGGTGCTACAATGATACAACAAGATTACAATTATCAACAACCACCTCCCCCTCCACCACCCATACAGCAGTACCCTGTCTATCCAGTGCAGACCCAGATAGGTCCCCCACAGGCTGTCATGGTAACCCAACCTATTACATCTCCATCACAGCAACATATACAGACACCTATTACTACTGCTCAGGTATAAACACTACTTCAGTGTTATTTGTCAATGAGGTTATGTAGTGCTTTGTAGAACAATCTTAGTATTTAAATGTGTCATTTTGTTTCCAGATTCGATGGAAGAAAGGAAACCAGTGTTTAGCTCTACGTAGAGATGGCCAGGTGGGTTGTATTAGTACATAATAATAATACATGTCTTATTGGTTCACAGTACTACAGTGCTAAGATTGAGCACGTGACTGTAGTACATATGTAGATTGTACATACTTATACACATGTCTTATTGGTTCACAGTACTACAGTGCTAAGATTGAGCACGTGACTGTAGTACATATGTAGATTGTACATGCTTATACACATCATGTCTTATTGGTTCACAGTACTACAGTGCTAAGATTGAGCACGTGACTGTAGTAGATATGTAGATTGTACATACTTATACACATGTCTTATTGGTTGACAGTACTACAGTGCTAAGATTGAGCACGTGACTGTAGTACATATGTAGATTGTACATACTTATACACACATGTCTTATTGGTTGACAGTACTACAGTGCTAAGATTGAGCACGTGACTGTAGTACATATGTAGATTGTACATACTTATACACATGTCTTATTGGTTGACAGTACTACAGTGCTAAGATTGAGCACGTGACTGTAGTACATATGTAGATTGTACATACTTATACACATGTCTTATTGGTTCACAATACTACAGTGCTAAGATTGAGCACGTGACTGTATCACATATGTAGATTGTACATACTTATACACATGTCTTATTGGTTCACAGTACTACAGTGCTAAGATTGAGCACGTGACTGTAGTACATATGTAGATTGTACATACTTATACACATGTCTTATTGGTTCACAGTACTACAGTGCTAAGATTGAGCACGTGACTGTATCACATATGTAGATTGTACATACTTATACACATGTCTTATTGGTTCACAGTACTACAGTGCTAAGATTGAGCACGTGACTGTAGTACATATGTAGATTGTACATACTTATACACATGTCTTATTGGTTGACAGTACTACAGTGCTAAGATTGAGCACGTGACTGTATCACATATGTAGATTGTACATGCTTATACACATGTCTTATTGGTTCACAGTACTACAGTGCTAAGATTGAGCACGTGACTGTATCACATATGTAGATTGTACATGCTTATACACATGTCTTATTGGTTCACAGTACTACAGTGCTAAGATTGAGCACGTGACTGTAGTACATATGTAGATTGTACATACTTATACACATGTCTTATTGGTTGACAGTACTACAGTGCTAAGATTGAGCACGTGACTGTAGTACATATGTAGATTGTACATACTTATACACATGTCTTATTGGTTGACAGTACTACAGTGCTAAGATTGAGCACGTGACTGTATCACATATGTAGATTGTACATGCTTATACACATCATGTCTTATTGGTTCACAGTACTACAGTGCTAAGATTGAGCACGTGACTGTATCACATATGTAGATTGTACATACTTATACACATGTCTTATTGGTTGACAGTACTACAGTGCTAAGATTGAGCACGTGACTGTAGTACATATGTAGATTGTACATACTTATACACATGTCTTATTGGTTGGACAGTACTACAGTGCTAAGATTGAGCACGTGACTGTAGTACATATGTAGATTGTACATACTTATACACATGTCTTATTGGTTGACAGTACTACAGTGCTAAGATTGAGCACGTGACTGTAGTACATATGTAGATTGTACATGCTTTTTTTTTATTTTTTTTTCATTTTTTAAGAATTTTATTACACACATATGTAGATTTACTATTTAATTACAATGTTTTTTAAATACTTAAGATTACTTGATATGTATACTAGATGTGTACATACTTTACACATGTCTTATTGTTCACAGTATAATGCTAAGATTGAGCACGTGACTGTAAACATATGTAATTGAAAAAACTTATAAAAATGGTCTACTACAAATGCTAGTTTTTGTACATGAATGCCTTTGCCTTATACAGTTTACATGGACATTATGCAGGAACGTAAAGCATTAGTTATTTTACTCCATTTATTTAAATGTAGAGAAATTACAGTTTTTGAGCACGTGGCCACGTTATATTCAATTTTTTCTTGGTACCTTAATAAGTTTTTAAAAAAAAAAGGATAAAGAAGGATTTTTTTGTACCTTTCTCTCTGGTGCTTTGTACATAGATAGTTTTATACATTAAGATAATATAGTTAATTATGCTATTTTCAACACCCAATATACATATTTAATATGTTTATTGGTTTCTGGTGCTAGCATTGAGATATCAACATTACTTTAACTTATACACATTTCTTATTTGAAAACTAATAGTTTTTGAGATTCTATGCAATATGGACAAAAAATACTGATCTATTGTTTCAGGTTAAAGAAGACAAAAAGAGCAAACACGTGAATGGTCCAGTAGATTTTACAAACGATGAAGGTCGCGATTTAAATATAAAATATTAAGATTAAGTATCTTATGTAGATTGAAAATATCTGGAATAAGTATCAATTGAAGTTGACTGTATAAATTCTGCTGTATATTTCTTGCCAGTCTAAAGGATTGTCTTGGTTTATGCGCCTACTTACATTAGTTTGGGAGGATGGGGATCTAAATTTTAAATTGATGAACCATTGGTATACTTGGTTTTTTTTTTATCTTTTTCTAGTTCAATTTTTTTGTGGCAAAATTTAAAGATATTTTTGCTTGTCCTACGTTTCTACCCATATTTATATTTATATTTTTTTTTCAAAGCTGTTTTCCATTCCGTTGGTATCGTGTGAATTATGCCAGCCCACCGCAAGAAATTCTTTGTCTTGGAGTCCCAATTTTTTGACATGTGCCCATTGAAATTCCCCGTTTTTAATCACAAAGGTCTACAACTTTGTTTATATTAAGACTTGAGAAGTCCTAAATAAAACACTGATTTATTTTTCAATTTTTATGTATTTATTGTTCCAAAGATTAAGTTGATCGAATATTCTCAAACTCATTAATAATTCATTAGCTCAATAACCAATCAGCTCTCACGATTCGAGTCAGGTGGATGTATCTTGATACCGGAGGAAGAAAGTGATCAAGACACTGATCAAGACACTGAAATTATTGTATATTTACCATTATGTTACTTACCTTTAACTTAGTAGACTTTCTACCTCGTACTTATCATTATATGAAAAAAAATCTAGTGATAAATCATCAAAATTCCAGAGTTGAATCAGTGACCCCTCGCACATTACGCTCACTACTTAATCCATTAGACTACCCGACTGCTTGTTCGATTTTGAAGCTCTTTTTAACAAACATAATTGCTTGTCCGAGGTGACTCATTAGGCCAAGACACAAAAGCAATTATTATGTTCTTTTCTCAGGAGACTCAAGAACAATTCAGATAATCATTCATTATTAATGAGTTTGAGAAGCAATATGAAAAACCCGTTTTCGTGTTTCATCAGGGGATTCAAATCACCTCGAAACAATAAAAAGCACTCGGCCTACGGCCTCGTGCTTTCATTAGTTTTCGGTGTTTTTTACCCCTGATAAAACACTCGCACTCGTTGTTGATATATTACCTAATAACGGATCGTTGTTAATATTGTCTATCGCTACTTCTGACCAATTACTTAGAATACTTTTGTAAAAGAGGGGGATAGATTCGGGAATTCTTTGACTGTCGAAATTTACACCTACTTGTTGAAATCCTCCTATGGGCTCAAGATGTGCTGAGGGGAAAATATTCCAAGTTGTTTGTTCATTACAAGACGATATCAGACTGATAGCCCATTTAACGCGGTTTGCTTTTATACAAGAATCAAAATCAGGAAGCTTCAAACCACCCATGGAATAATCACCGATTAAAGTATTATACTTAATTTTGGGTTTTTTTCCGTTCCATATAAAGTCTTTAATGGTGCTTTCAACTATTTTAATGAAGTCATCTGAGACATGGATTTTTGAACACACGTAGAACAGCTTAGGGAGTGCAAGAGAACGAAGTATTTGTATTTTGCCGTAGAGAGTTAAGTTTCTCATTTTCCATATTGATAAAGTTGTCTTAAAATTGGTAATGATACGTTGGAAGTTATTGATATAATGAAACTTTTCATTATATGAAAAATGAATGCCAAGAATTCTTACGCCTTTTTCTTCAAAGTTAATCCATTTGATGCCTGTAACTTGACTTGGACAATCGATTATTTGATTTGCCAGCCATCCAGCCTCAGATTTTCTCACATTTAATCTTAGAGATGAAAAATTATAAAATATTTCCAGCTTTTCTAACACATTTTTTAATGAAATGTTGTCTTTTTAAAAAAAGGTGGTGTCATCAGCAAATAGGATAAGTTTTTGTTCCTTTTGTTTGATAACGATTCCTTGAATTTCTTCACTTTTTCTCATTATAGTCGCCATTATTTCTATTATTAAAATAAATATATACGGAGAAATAGGATCTCCTTGTTTAGTACCTCTTCTAACTTGAAAAAAATTTGTCACATTCCCGTTGTTCATTATACAACTCTGATTTTCAGTTACTAGAATTTTGATCCATTTAATGAAATTCTCTCCAAAGCCAAAATGGTGTAATACTACATAGATAAAATTGTGCTCAATTGAATCAAAAGCTTTTTCAAAGTCAGCGGCAAAGAGAATTAAGGGGTTGTTTGTCTTTTTCGCGTAGTCCATTATATCTTGAATTAATCTTATTGGTTCGTCAATTTTTCGGCCTTTGATGAAGGCAGCTTGGTCTGGATGTATCACATAGGGTAATATCTTGGTCAACCTGTTGCTTAGTACTCTACTGCAAATTTTAACATCTACGTTAATCAGACTGATAGGGTGCCATGCATCTAGGAATCTATTATCTTTGCCTGTTTTCTCAAGTAGAGTTATTATTATTTGTTTCTGAGAGGTTGTTAACATTCCAACCTCGAAATTGTGGTTCAGACACTCCACAAGATCATCTTTTAATTCTGACCACATACACATATAAAATTCTTTTGTCAATCCATCGTTGCCTGGTGTCTTCGAAGTACCCATTTGATTTAAAGCCTTGTAACATTCATGAACCGTTATTCTACTTTCACTAGCCTCCTTGTCTGCAGATGATACTGAAGGAACGCTAAAATTCGAGAGGAAATCCTTGCATTCATCAATTGTGTTATTTGACTTTGATTTGAAGAGCCTACTAAAATGTCCTTCTATCGTTTTAAGTATTTCAGTTGGCTGAGTAATTTCCTTATTATCCTTGTCTAATAATTTTTTGATATGTGTTTTAGACTTGTTACGTTTTTCTAAAGTCAAGAAATACTTGGTACTTTTTTCCCCAAGTTCATGCCACGTTGCCTTAGATCTAATAATTATACCCTCGGTAATATAATTGCTTCTCTCTTCTAGAGTTTTCAAGAGTTTATCGTGCCTTATAAGCATCTCCTCGTTATTTTCCCATCCATTCGTATTTTCTATTCTTTTAATTTCCAATTCTATTTCCTGATATTCAGATCTACGGTTCCTTGATAGATTTTTTGAGAATGTTACAGAGAATTTACGAATTTCGTACTTAATGAGCTCCCATCTCAGTTGTGGATTACTTATACCTTCGTCGTTTAATGAAGTTTTAAAAATTTTCAGCCGGTTTTTAAGTTCTGTAACATATGCCTCGTTATCAACGAGGGAGTTGTTTAGCTTCCAAAAAGAAGGTCCTTTGCTGTCTTCGGAAAAAGCCTTTAATTGTAATGTTATAGCTGAATGGTCAGTCGAAGGGGCTGGAATAATGTCACAGTCTTCAACGTATGGTTGTAATTCATCCGATATGAAAAAGAAGTCTAATCTACGGTGTAAGAATTGGTTTGATCTACTACTTCTTCCCTGTGCAGTTCCTCTCCAAGTATATCGCTTTGTATTTTGATTACGTAATCTCCATATATCACAAAGATCGTATTCAAGCATAATTGTTTTCATAGTTTCGATGGAACATAGCTTAAGCATTGGGTTTCCGCCCGATGTTTCCAGATCTATATCAAAGACAAAATTGAAGTCTCCTCCCCAAATAATGTAAGTTTCTACCGGACATTCCACCTTATTAATCATTTCTGAAATCTCTTTCATTAAAAGTATTTGTTCTTGTTCGTAATTTGGTAGGTATGAATTAATAAACAAAAAATGTCTTCCTTGTATTTCACTCCACACTATTACACATCTCCCGTCTTTATCCAGTATTTCTTGTTTAATTATAGAGTTTAATTTGCTGCCAAACAGAATTGCAGTGCCTTTGCTATTTGAAGCCCCGTGGGACATTACTAATTTACCCCTTGTTTTTCTAATCCAATCGTTTTCTATATCTGACGTACAGTATGGGTTTCTTGCATAAATGTGACACCGTTTTCGCCTTTATGCTTGACGAACCAATTCAATAGTTTTCTGTTTTTCTTGTATTCCCTTAGGCCTCGAACATTAAGTGATAATATTTGAAAGTTAAATGTATTCATAAAGCGCTATAACTTCTGCTTTCGATTCCGTAAGTGGCAAAGGCACAAAAGAAACTAGTTCTTGATCTAACATTTCCTAAAAAAAATAAACGTACTGACAAACGTAGCATTTTAACGGGGGAGTTAGCCATGTTCACACTAGGCTATAAGCGTGCTTGGGTTTTTACCTCCCCTCCGCCTATGAAAATAATAATCACATTTGGTGATTAATGAGCTGGAGTTAGAAAGTAAATAAATAAATTAAAGTTTATAAACTAAGTCGTATAAAGTTCCTGACCTACCGGCCACAGTTTACCTCTAATGTAAAGCTTGTCCGGCTCAGACTTACTGAAGGCTGCTGGTATCTTGTTTTGTCAGGCTTTCTTGTAGGTTGGCATTTGAAGTTTTCGCTTCTTTATTAGTTCGTAGGGTAGATCCCTAAACATTTGGTAGCTTGTCCCTTTAAGCTTGTAACCTAGTGAGATAATCTCCTCGCAATCCTTAGCACGCAGGAACCTTGCCAATATCGGACGGGGTTTTGAGCCTACTCTTCTGCCATTTCGATGTATTCGTTGAATCTCCACTAAGTCGTAATTACTGTAGTTTAGGTCGTCCTGTAAAAAGCCTCGTATGACTGCCTCGACATTTTCGTCCTCCTCTTCTCTGATATTCATGAATTTAATGTTTTCCCTCCTAGAGTATGCTTCCAGGTAGAGATCTTTGCTCTTAAGTTCTTCAATTTGTTCTTCATATACTGTTTCTTTCGATCTTGACTGCTCTACTTTGTCTTGCAGCCTTTTTACTTCATTTTCTAGTTTGTATATCGAGGAGTCCACTTTGTTATCTAGGAAATTCATGCCCTGCTTCATGTCTTCGATGTCTTTAGATGCTGAAGCTTCGAAGGATTCCAGCTTCGACGTCCTTACTTCGAGTTTGGATAAGGTCGTCTCTATATTATGGACCGACTCTTCAATTGAGTCCAGCTTTCCCAGTTTCAATAGTATTTCTTCTAGAGTCTTGCTGACCCCTTCAGCCATACTGAAAGCTGTTAGAACTTCGTCTTCAGTGTCTTCAGTGTCGTTGTCTTCACTATAGCTATCGGCCGTTTCTTCGACACTGTCGTTTACATGTACGTTTTTGGCCTTTTTCAGTTCAGGTGATTGGCAATAACTTTCTGTAGATGATATTGAAGATCGAGTCCTTCTTTTACCTTTTTTTGTATTTTCCAACGCTATAAGATCAGCCATTAACCGTTTAAATGATTTGAAATTTGGCGGAGAGGAGGAACGAGCGTCCTCACTCTATCATGTCTCGCCCCAGTCCCTCAGATTGTACATGCTTATACACATGTCTTATTGGTTCACAGTACTACAGTGCTAAGATTGAGCACGTGACTGTAGTACATATGTAGATTGTACATGCTTATACACATGTCTTATTGGTTCACAGTACTACAGTGCTAAGATTGAGCACGTGACTGTAGTACATATGTAGATTGTACATGCTTATACACATGTCTTATTGGTTCACAGTACTACAGTGCTAAGATTGAGCACGTGACTGTATCACATATGTAGATTGTACATACTTATACACATGTCTTATTGGTTCACAGTACTACAGTGCTAAGATTGAGCACGTGACTGTAGTACATATGTAGATTGTACATACTTATACACATGTCTTATTGTTCACAGTACTACAGTGCTAAGATTGAGCACGTGACTGTAGTACATATGTAGATTGTACATGCTTATACACATGTCTTATTGGTTCACAATACTACAGTGCTAAGATTGAGCACGTGACTGTAGTACATATGTAGATTGTACATACTTATACACATGTCTTATTGGTTGACAGTACTACAGTGCTAAGATTGAGCACGTGACTGTAGTACATATGTAGATTGTACATACTTATACACATGTCTTATTGGTTGACAGTACTACAGTGCTAAGATTGAGCACGTGACTGTAGTACATATGTAGATTGTACATACTTATACACATGTCTTATTGGTTCACAATACTACAGTGCTAAGATTGAGCACGTGACTGTATCACATATGTAGATTGTACATGCTTATACACATGTCTTATTGGTTCACAGTACTACAGTGCTAAGATTGAGCACGTGACTGTAGTACATATGTAGATTGTACATACTTATACACATGTCTTATTGGTTCACAATACTACAGTGCTAAGATTGAGCGCGTGACTGTAGTACATATGTAGATTGTACATACTTATACACATGTCTTATTGGTTCACAGTACTACAGTGCTAAGATTGAGCACGTGACTGTATCACATATGTAGATTGTACATACTTATACACATGTCTTATTGGTTCACAGTACTACAGTGCTAAGATTGAGCACGTGACTGTAGTACATATGTAGATTGTACATACTTATACACATGTCTTATTGGTTCACAGTACTACAGTGCTAAGATTGAGCACGTGACTGTATCACATATGTAGATTGTACATACTTATACACATGTCTTATTGGTTCACAGTACTACAGTGCTAAGATTGAGCACGTGACTGTAGTACATATGTAGATTGTACATGCTTATACACATGTCTTATTGGTTCACAGTACTACAGTGCTAAGATTGAGCACGTGACTGTAGTACATATGTAGATTGTACATACTTATACACATGTCTTATTGGTTCACAATACTACAGTGCTAAGATTGAGCACGTGACTGTATCACATATGTAGATTGTACATACTTATACACATGTCTTATTGGTTCACAGTACTACAGTGCTAAGATTGAGCACGTGACTGTATCACATATGTAGATTGTACATACTTATACACATGTCTTATTGGTTCACAGTACTACAGTGCTAAGATTGAGCACGTGACTGTAGTACATATGTAGATTGTACATACTTATACACATGTCTTATTGGTTCACAGTACTACAGTGCTAAGATTGAGCACGTGACTGTATCACATATGTAGATTGTACATACTTATACACATGTCTTATTGGTTCACAGTACTACAGTGCTAAGATTGAGCACGTGACTGTAGTACATATGTAGATTGTACATACTTATACACATGTCTTATTGGTTCACAGTACTACAGTGCTAAGATTGAGCACGTGACTGTATCACATATGTAGATTGTACATACTTATACACATGTCTTATTGGTTCACAGTACTACAGTGCTAAGATTGAGCACGTGACTGTAGTACATATGTAGATTGTACATACTTATACACATGTCTTATTGGTTCACAGTACTACAGTGCTAAGATTGAGCACGTGACTGTATCACATATGTAGATTGTACATACTTATACACATGTCTTATTGGTTGACAGTACTACAGTGCTAAGATTGAGCACGTGACTGTAGTACATATGTAGATTGTACATACTTATACACATGTCTTATTGGTTGACAGTACTACAGTGCTAAGATTGAGCACGTGACTGTTAGTACATGTACATATGTAGATTGTACATACTTATACACATGTCTTATTGGTTCACAGTACTACAGTGCTAAGATTGAGCACGTGACTGTAGTACATATGTAGATTGTACATACTTATACACATGTCTTATTGGTTGACAGTACTACAGTGCTAAGATTGAGCACGTGACTGTTAGTACATGTACATATGTAGATTGTACATACTTATACACATGTTATTGGTTCACAGTACTACAGTGCTAAGATTGAGCACGTGACTGTAGTACATATAGTAGATTGTACATACTTATACACATGTCTTATTGGTTGACAGTACTACAGTGCTAAGATTGAGCACGTGACTGTTAGTACATGTACATATGTAGATTGTACATACTTATACACATGTCTTATTGGTTCACAGTACTACAGTGCTAAGATTGAGCACGTGACTGTAGTACATATGTAGATTGTACATACTTATACACATGTCTTATTGGTTCACAGTACTACAGTGCTAAGATTGAGCACGTGACTGTATCACATATGTAGATTGTACATACTTATACACATGTCTTATTGGTTCACAGTTGACAGTACTACTTATACACATGTCTTATTGGTTCACAGTACTACAGTGCTAAGATTGAGCACGTGACTGTATCACATATGTAGATTGTACATACTTATACACATGTCTTATTGGTTCACAGTACTACAGTGCTAAGATTGAGCACGTGACTGTAGTACATATGTAGATTTGTACATACTTATACACATGTCTTATTGGTTCACAGTACTACAGTGCTAAGATTGAGCACGTGACTGTAGTACATATGTAGATTGTACATACTTATACACATGTCTTATTGGTTCACAGTACTACAGTGCTAAGATTGAGCACGTGACTGTAGTACATATGTAGATTGTACATACTTATACACATGTCTTATTGGTTGACAGTACTACAGTGCTAAGATTGAGCACGTGACTGTAGTACATATGTAGATTGTACATACTTATACACATGTCTTATTGGTTCACAGTACTACAGTGCTAAGATTGAGCACGTGACTGTATACATATGTAGATTGTACATACTTATACACATGTCTTATTGGTTCACAGTACTACAGTGCTAAGATTGAGCACGTGACTGTATCACATATGTAGATTGTACATACTTATACACATGTCTTATTGGTTCACAGTACTACAGTGCTAAGATTGAGCACGTGACTGTAGTACATATGTAGATTGTACATACTTATACACATGTCTTATTGGTTCACAGTACTACAGTGCTAAGATTGAGCACGTGACTGTAGTACATATGTAGATTGTACATACTTATACACATGTCTTATTGGTTCACAGTACTACAGTGCTAAGATTGAGCACGTGACTGTAGTACATATGTAGATTGTACATACTTATACACATGTCTTATTGGTTGACAGTACTACAGTGCTAAGATTGAGCACGTGACTGTAGTACATATGTAGATTGTACATACTTATACACATGTCTTATTGGTTCACAGTACTACAGTGCTAAGATTGAGCACGTGACTGTAGTACATATGTAGATATACTTATAGATTGTACATACTTATACACATGTCTTATTGGTTTGTACAGTACTACAGTGCTAAGATTGAGCACGTGACTGTAGTACATATGTAGATTGTACATACTTATACACATGTCTTATTGGTTCACAGTACTACAGTGCTAAGATTGAGCACGTGACTGTAGTACATATGTAGATTGTACATACTTATACACATGTCTTATTGGTTGACAGTACTACAGTGCTAAGATTGAGCACGTGACTGTAGTACATATGTAGATTGTACATACTTATACACATGTCTTATTGGTTCACAGTACTACAGTGCTAAGATTGAGCACGTGACTGTAGTACATATGTACATATGTAGATTGTACATACTTATACACATGTCTTATTGGTTGTACAGTACTACAGTGCTAAGATTGAGCACGTGACTGTAGTACATATGTAGATTGTACATACTACATATACACATGTCTTATTGGTTCACAGTACTACAGTGCTAAGATTGAGCACGTGACTGTAGTACATATGTAGATTGTACATACTTATACACATGTCTTATTGGTTCACAGTACTACAGTGCTAAGATTGAGCACGTGACTGTAGTACATATGTAGATTGTACATACTTATACACATGTCTTATTGGTTCACAGTACTACAGTGCTAAGATTGAAGATTGACGTGTGACTGTAGTACATATGTAGATTGTACATACTTATACACATGTCTTATTGGTTCACAGTACTACAGTGCTAAGATTGAGCACGTGACTGTATACATATGTAGATTGTACATACTTATACACATGTCTTATTGGTTCACAGTACTACAGTGCTAAGATTGAGCACGTGACTGTAGTACATATGTAGATTGTACATACTTATACACATGTCTTATTGGTTCACAGTACTACAGTGCTAAGATTGAGCACGTGACTGTAGTACATATGTAGATTGTACATACTTATACACATGTCTTATTGGTTCACAGTACTACAGTGCAGTGAGCACGTGACTGTATTGAGCATATGTGACTGTACATACTTATACACATGTCTTATTGGTTCACAGTACTACAGTGTAAGATTGAGCACATGTAGTACATATGTAGATTGTACATACTTATACACATGTCTTATTGGTTCACAGTACTACAGTGCTAAGATTGAGCACGTGACTGTAGTACATATGTAGATTGTACATACTTATACACATGTCTTATTGGTTCACAGTACTACAGTGCTAAGATTGAGCACGTGACTGTAGTACATATGTAGATTGTACATACTTATACACATGTCTTATTGGTTCACAGTACTACAGTGCTAAGATTGAGCACGTGACTGTAGTACATATGTAGATTGTACATACTTATACACATGTCTTATTGGTTCACAGTACTACAGTGCTAAGATTGAGCACGTGACTGTAGTACATATGTAGATTGTACATACTTATACACATGTCTTATTGGTTCACAGTACTACAGTGCTAAGATTGAGCACGTGACTGTAGTACATATGTAGATTGTACATACTTATACACATGTCTTATTGGTTCACAGTACTACAGTGCTAAGATTGAGCACGTGACTGTAGTACATATGTAGATTGTACATACTTATACACATGTCTTATTGGTTCACAGTACTACAGTGCTAAGATTGAGCACGTGACTGTAGTACATATGTAGATTGTACATACTTATACACATGTCTTATTGTTCACAGTACTACAGTGCTAAGATTGAGCACGTGACTGTAGTACATATGTAGATTGTACATACTTATACACATGTCTTATTGGTTCACAGTACTACAGTGCTAAGATTGAGCACGTGACTGTAGTACATATGTAGATTGTACATACTTATACACATGTCTTATTGGTTCACAGTACTACAGTGCTAAGATTGAGCACGTGACTGTAGTACATATGTAGATTGTACATACTTATACACATGTCTTATTGGTTACTACAGTGCTAAGTACTACAGTAGCTAAGATTGTACATACTTATACACATGTGACTGTAAGATACATATGTAGATTGTACATACTTATACACATGTCTTATTGGTTGACAGTACTACAGTGCTAAGATTGAGCACGTGACTGTAGTACATATGTAGATTGTACATACTTATACACATGTCTTATTGGTTCACAGTACTACAGTGCTAAGATTGAGCACGTGACTGTAGTACATATGTAGATTGTACATACTTATACACATGTCTTATTGGTTCACACAGTGCTAAGATTGAGCTTATGTAGGTTTGTACATACATACACATGTCTTATTGGTTGACAGTACTACAGTGCTAAGATTGAGCACGTGACTGTAGTACATATGTAGATTGTACATACTTATACACATGTCTTATTGGTTGACAGTACTACAGTGCTAAGATTGAGCACGTGACTGTAGTACATATGTAGATTGTACATACTTATACACATGTCTTATTGGTTGACAGTACTACAGTGCTAAGATTGAGCACGTGACTGTAGTACATATGTAGATTGTACATACTTATACACATGTCTTATTGGTTCACAGTACTACAGTGCTAAGATTGAGCACGTGACTGTAGTACATATGTAGATTGTACATACTTATACACATGTCTTATTGGTTCACAGTACTACAGTGCTAAGATTGAGCACGTGACTGTAGTACATATGTAGATTGTACATACTTATACACATGTCTTATTGGTTCACAGTACTACAGTGCTAAGATTGAGCACGTGACTGTAGTACATATGTAGATTGTACATACTTATACACATGTCTTATTGGTTGACAGTACTACAGTGCTAAGATTGAGCACGTGACTGTAGTACATATGTAGATTGTACATACTTATACACATGTCTTATTGGTTCACAGTACTACAGTGCTAAGATTGAGCACGTGACTGTAGTACATATGTAGATTGTACATACTTATACACATGTCTTATTGGTTCACAGTACTACAGTGCTAAGATTGAGCACGTGACTGTAGTACATATGTAGATTGTACATACTTATACACATGTCTTATTGGTTCACAGTACTACAGTGCTAAGATTGAGCACGTGACTGTAGTACATATGTAGATTGTACATACTTATACACATGTCTTATTGGTTCACAGTACTACAGTGCTAAGATTGAGCACGTGACTGTAGTACATATGTAGATTGTACATACTTATACACATGTCTTATTGGTTCACAGTACTACAGTACTACACATATGTGCTAAGATTGAGCACGTGACTGTAGTACACATATGTAGATTGTACATACTTATACACATGTCTTATTGGTTCACAGTACTACAGGGCTAAGCTAAGATTGAGCACGTGACTGTAGTACATATGTAGATTGTACATACTTATACACATGTCTTATTGGTTCACAGTACTACAGTGCTAAGATTGAGCACGTGACTGTAGTACATATGTAGATTGTACATACTTATACACATGTCTTATTGGTTCACAGTACTACAGTGCTAAGATTGAGCACGTGACTGTAGTACATATGTAGATTGTACATACTTATACACATGTCTTATTGGTTGACAGTACTACAGTGCTAAGATTGAGCACGTGACTGTAGTACATATGTAGATTGTACATACTTATACACATGTCTTATTGGTTCACAGTACTACAGTGCTAAGATTGAGCACGTGACTGTAGTACATATGTAGATTGTACATACTTATACACATGTCTTATTGGTTCACAGTACTACAGTGCTAAGATTGAGCACGTGACTGTAGTACATATGTAGATTGTACATACTTATACACATGTCTTATTGGTTGACAGTACTACAGTGCTAAGATTGAGCACGTGACTGTAGTACATATGTAGATTGTACTACTTATACACATGTCTTATTGGTTCACAGTACTACAGTGCTAAGATTGAGCACGTGACTGTAGTACATATGTAGATTGTACATACTTATACACATGTCTTATTGGTTGACAGTACTACAGTGCTAAGATTGAGCACGTGACTGTAGTACATATGTAGATTGTACATACTTATACACATGTCTTATTGGTTGACAGTACTACAGTGCTAAGATTGAGCACGTGACTGTAGTACATATGTAGATTGTACATACTTATACACATGTCTTATTGGTTGACAGTACTACAGTGCTAAGATTGAGCACGTGACTGTAGTACATATGTAGATTGTACATACTTATACACATGTCTTATTGGTTGACAGTACTACAGTGCTAAGATTGAGCACGTGACTGTAGTACATATGTAGATTGTACATACTTATACACATGTCTTATTGGTTGGTTCACAGTGCTAAGATTGAGCACGTGCTAAGATTGATTGCATACGTATACACATGTCTTATTGGTTGACAGTACTACAGTGCTAAGATTGAG